>JABAJX010020021.1:0-13140 GCA_018221735.1 Termitomyces sp. K1Aa | reverse complement strand
GTATTAGATAATGACGTAGAGATCAGACAAACAACTAAATAGCGGAAAGTCGAGGGGGTCTATCGTTATGGTACGTGCTGTAAGTTTAACGCGTCCGTCCAAATCGGATGTCGCCGACAAGTTGATAAGATAAGATATGAAAGGAATCATTCATAAGTACCTCCTCATCTCATTCAACAAGCAACAGATTCTCATGCCCGTCGTACATAGTCCTAGATACCCACCCAGTGTTACATAAATTGGTCACCCGAGTCCGTACAAATTTCCAACAACACTCACTGTTGACAGTCAGAGACTCAGTAATTTTGTAATAGAATATAGAACCCTGGCTGATACTAAGCGGAGATAGATCATAGCAGAAGACATAATAACACGCAAAAAATCTCAAACAAATCGATTTTCTAATCATTGCCCGCATTTCTGCAACCCAACGCCACCACTTGACTGGTGAACTTCCCGTCTACCCAAAGATTAATCGGACTTTCTTTGATTGATACAAGTGTACTGACTCAGTCTTTGAGACACCTTTTCGTTCTCTTTGAATCGTCTCCTTGCCCTGAGGGCCATTAAATAGAAAAAAATCGAGCAATGCGGCGTATGCAACTAACAAAGCGGAAGACCCAAGGGTATTCAACACAGACATACCGAAGAAACCAGATGTGGCGTGGAACAGGAGGCTCACGATAAGCTGCCCATTTTTTTACAAATTCTCGGTTAAGTGACTTCCAGCGATCGTACTCATCATATGGCACATATAGATCGGGTTCAGCAAGCGGTTGAAAAGACAGCACGCCGGGAGGAGTCAAGGGAATGACCTGTTCCTCAAAAAATTGTAAGGCTTCGGAAGCTTTGAAACGGCGTGCGATGTCACGAGTGGTCATCCGGTCAAACAGTGGCGCTAGCATTGGGATAGGGCGTGTCATATGCTACAATATAATGAGTGGAAAAATTAGCGTCAATGGCAGACGGATGAGGGGGTACAGATTGGCTTACCTGGAACTCTTGGCAGAACATAACCCCTAGCATTCCGACATCAAAGGCAAAAGGATTGAAGTCAAACTCTCCCTGCAACGTATCCGCTGGGACCTGGTAATACAAGGTGTTGAAGGAAACATGGCTCGGAAGGCGACATTCATCGAGGGACATCGAGGGCGGAAACATTGTGGAACCGTCAAAGTCAAAGAAGGCGTATGTCAATTTACCTTGAGAACGTAGAGTCTGACGACGGTAATTGTTGGAGTCAAAGCTATCCCTGTTGACATGATTCACGAGTATATTGTCCGTCTTGATGTCCTACGAAGACGAGAGCTTTAGGAAAATGTCAAGTTTCTGACATCGAAGAACGTACTCCGTGGGCGATACGATGCTTGTGAAGGTAGGTCAATCCCTGAAAAAGATATGAGAGTTAATTTGATCAGGACAGATGGACAGTACCTTCAAAAGACAATGTATAATGTCAAATACTTCCTCAAAACTCTGACATCTGGGTCGGAGTGGAGAAGCACCCCACCTAGTTCAATTTCCCGAGTTGTTGGTTAAACTGACTTATTACTTATTCTGGGAGTGGAATATACCTGGGCATAACAGCCAACCAGTGGCCTTCGCAAGGTAGAACGTCTAGAACAGGTATAACATGATGAAAATCATCCGAGTCCATTGAACGAGGCACTCCTTGACCATGGAGAAATTTGATGATGCGAAACTCTTCGCTCCCGTCCAAAATTGCTTTGAAAGCTACATGCTGTCCTTGGAGATCCTGTGCATAAGCAATGATACCCTGAAGAGAGTATGAGTGCAATTCCCCTAAGAGGTCCATACGTACCCTAAGACCGGTGGTTGCAAGGAGATTTGGTATTACTGGTTGATACCCATCTTCTGAACCTACAGCTTCATGATTTGCAAAGGGAAACATGCTCTGGTGGTGCTCAGAATCAGTGACTGGAACCATCCTATCTTTAAACCAATCTCCTTCAAAGGGATGCCGGTTATACAAAGTATATCCTTTTTCCAGCAACCACGATTTCATACGATTCGAATCCCACCACATCATCCTTCGGTAGGACAGTTGGGAGAATTCTGGGCTCTCATCTGGAAAGAAAGGAGCTCGTAGCACAGAATCAAGGGTGTCATCACACTCAGAAGGTGAACCACATGAAGTTGAGGATGTATCAATAACAGCCGAAGCCTATGCAGACGAGAGCTTAAGCCGAGCCCCTGTGAGGATTAATACCACCTTACCATCTTTCAGCAGTTGGCCGTCACAAAACACGTTACCTGGAAGTGGCTTTTTTCTTCAGAACCGTAACGTCCGTCAAAACGAATTTAATCAACATCGGCAATCAATCCCTTCGGCACGGCCCGTCGCGGCTGCGCAGCTCTATAATTTCTACTATCAACCCCTAGGTAAGCATCTCCCATCTCCCTTCCACTGCCAACACACCATGATCCTAGACTCTAAAATCCTCACCCATCCTCCGCCTCCCTATATCTCTACCCCAACGCGGGCCGGTTCAGCCCCAACGCTCTCTACACTGCCCGCACACACCCTCCTACACATAATTTACCTTACATTTCCACAGATATCCCTTCCAGACGCACCGAAGCTCGCACGACAGCGCAAAACTCTGTATTGGCTCTCTTTATCCCTGCGTCTTGTCGATCGTACATTCTACACAGCATGCATGCACGTCCTCCGATCAACACATATACCCGCATACGACGCGCTCGTGCGTCCACCGTATACATCGGACCCGTTCCCGCTCCTTGCACCCCCTGTACCGAGTCGGTCGGGTCCATCGAGTCCGTACGCGTCGATCTCATCTAATCAGAACGAGGAATCGCCATTAAGTACGATTCAACGCGAGACGGCGGTGTTGGACAAGTTTATCGCACTCAAGGTACGCGAGGATGTATGGGCGGATGATAGCGAGTTGCATCTTGAGAGGGATGAAGGATTTAAGGATTTATTCAATCATGCACAGCCCCGCGCGAGGCTGGAAGACCTCGTTAGGATATACGGAGTACAGTGTGGTCTGATCTGCGTTGGGAACCCTCCACCGACTTCCAACGACGATGAAATCGAAACGTCGACGTTAGCATCAATGTCAAGCATCACATTAGGTCCGTACACTTACATACTCGGATCTAATTAATATTCACATAATCTCCCCTTTATCAGCCCCACCACATCCACCACAAGAACCCGACACAGAATCTAAACCGCGTCTCTTCCCTCCAGGATCGACATACGCCACTTCTCCACTCTCCCACCTCTCCCCCACTCCCTCCGCCGCATCATCAACATTCTCTCTTCCCCTCCTCACACGTCGAATCTCACCAAAACCCTCCATATCCCTCCGCTCGCTCTTCCGACCAAAATCCAAATCCCATCTCACCTCCTCCGCTTCGACGTCTTCCTCCACGCACCCATATACCAAAAACACCCAGAGAAAACGCACACCAATACCGATACCCATTTCCGCGTTAAGTATCACCCTTACCCCGCGCAGCGCCGGCCTTGTTCTTTCACGGCGGACGATCGTGTCGACGTCACGGACGAAGACTGAGCCGTTGGAGAGCGTTGCGCGGAGGTTGGTTGGGGCGTTGAAGGCGTGGGTTGAGGATGGGGGGAGATAGAGGGGATCAAACTTCAAGAAGGAGAACAGACGGGATGTATGACCGTGCTTTTAGACTCAAGAAAAAGACGATAGACGAACTGAAGACCGAAATGTATACTTATGATCAATCATCCTTGTATATACTACCAACTGACGCTTTCTTAATCGATACTTAGGCAACGTCCTCGCGCTTGTTGTATTCGTTTTGTCCCTGGGCCACAATTTGGTCGCTGAGCTCCTCCGATCAGGCGTGTTCCCGTTCCTTGTCGTGCGCTTGAAGCTCCGTGGAATGCATGGGTACTGTATACCACCCAATTCCAATGCGATTGTTAACTGCGCATGCTGAGGATCGCTCTTGATTTCAAGTCCTTCATCACACGATATACAGATTGCAGAAGTAAGTACTTCTGCGAATGCGACTCCCCTTGAGTCATGTTCGTATCGCGTACGTCAGTTTTCTCGTCCCCTTCGAACTTTTTGGAATCTGAAACCGAAAGCGGACACTGGCACCCGTACAGGACATGTAAATAAGTACTTGTTCTTGCCACTCGATTCTGACTTTTCAGCATTAGATCATTGATTAAATGTAGCTGTTTTCTCGAAGTGGCTCGTCGAAAGCACGTCGACGCCGAGTTCGAAATGTGTGGGCAGAGCAAAGTATCAACAACGGGGATTGATGCTCGATTCAATATATATTCTATCTACCGCCAAGAACATTGCTTTTCACATGGAAGGTAGGGCAGGGAGTGCAAGTGGAGCGTTATGCGGCGTACGCGTGATATCCGGACGACGTAATGACGGACTACTGGGTGCTATAAGGATGAATTGTAAGCCCGCTAAGGCGAACTCACGACAGTTGAGATTGGAAGGAAACTGGAAGGATCGAAAGGGCACGCCATGGATCACGTGACGATTGTTAGAACCCTACAACAGCACGCTAATAGACCGGTAAGAATGTAGCCTCAGTTCAATCGTATAGTTGACTTTACCTAATAGACCGGTAAGAATGTAGCTAAAGCGGTCTATGTCAGTACACGTGTCCGATCTGCATGTATCATAGATAACTCACCCTCAGTTCAATTGTATAGTTGACTGAGGGTGCGTTGTAACAACTAGCTATATATATATGTGAGGGAACAAGGTGTATCAGGGTGAGTGAGAGATATATGAAATGGTAGATAAGAAGATAAGAGGGGGTAGGTCAGGACACCGAGGTTGATGGTGTACCTTTCTTGCGTCGTCATACTGATAGTACCGCGGCGTGCCAACACTCCTCCTCGCCAGAAACCTCGTCGTGAGCTCCTCCTCGCGCATGATCGTGGCGTCAATTAAGGCCCAATAAGGAACGAAGTCTGGTGAATAGGGGGGCGGGCAAGGCTTTTGTGAATACATCGGCAACATTGTGTTTTGTGTTGATGTACCGTACGGTTATGTCGCCAGCCTGAACGCGTTCACGCAAGAAGTGGTATTTAATATCAACATGTTTAACGCGCGCGTGTAGCATTGGATCCTCCGAGAGATTGATCGCGGCGTTATTGTCGCACAGAATCGGTGGTAGGTGCAGAAGTCATGTCATATCCGATCCCCTTGAGTAGGGCCCTGAGCCAAACGCATTCCTGAGCACTCTCGAAGTCCAGATCCCAGACTCCATGCATAGCCTCCGATGCTCCTTCGCGTGTCTAAACAGTTTGCCCAGTCCGAGTCCGTGAAGCCGATGAGATTAACCGGTTTGTCTACTCCTCCCAGGACGAGCTTGAGGTTGCGAGTCCCTTTTAGATAGCATATAAGGCGTATTGCAGCTTTCCAGTGAATCGACGAGTACGAGTCAACAAATTGAGTGAGTTGTTGAACGGCATAGGCGATATCTGGGCGTGTAGAGATAGCAACGTATAGCAAGCATCCAACCAGAGACCTGTAGGGCGTTTTTTGCAGAGCAGTCACCTCCTCTTCAGATAGCATCGCCTTATCGACCTTCCAAAGCTTGAGACCAGGCTCCATAGGGAGGGAAAGCGGTGCGGCGTCGGCTTGCCCAAATTGGGCAATGATCTTGTCGATGAGAGCCGTCTGAGATAGCTTCACGGTGCGTTTGTCACGGTCCCACTCGACTCTGATACCGACGATGAACTTGGGAAGCCCGAGATCTGATATGGTCCATACAGATCGCAATTGATCCTTGAATCGCTCGTTTTCTGCTTTTGAGCTCGCAATTGAGAGAAAATTGTCAACGTGGACTCCTGCAATGATAGTTCCGGTGCCTGTTTTCCGATAGTATATACACAATTCACAGGGCAGTCGGATGAACCCCCATGAGATCATGTTACCGTTCAATGTGTGGTTCCAGATCCTACCTGCTTGCTTCATCCTGTAGAGGCCACGCAACAGGCACCACACGTCCCCTTCCTTGCCCGGCTCTTCAAAACCTTTGGGTTGTTCCATATATTGGACTTCCTCCTCCGGTAGCAGGCCATACAGGAAGGCTGTCTTTATGTTGATTTGCGCCGCATCCCAGCCTTGGGCTGCAGCAAGATGCAGTAGTACTCGCCATGATTCCATGTGCGCAGTCGGCGAGGTTGTCCTATTGTAGTCTCGGCCGTGAATCTGTTCATAGCCCTTAAAGACTAGCCGCACTTTGAATCGAACAGCATTTCCATTTTTGTTGCGTTTTATCTTGAACACGGGGCGCCCCTTCCGAATATTGTGGCCAGCTGGAACTTGATCTCTGGGCACTAGTTTGTACACACCCATTTCCTTCAGGGAATTGAGTTCTTCACAGTACCCTGCCTCCCATTCCTTTGCGTACCGAGATTCTTTTGCTTCCTTCCATGTGCGGGGCTCGTCATTCAGATCGATGGAAACAGGGTTGCCGAGAGACTCCGCCACAGCAAGTAGATGTTCGATTTCTTCTAGAGTGGCAACGTTTGCTAGATCAGGAATGTGAGTGGTTTCTTCGGGCATCGGTTCTTCATTATTTGTGTCTGTTGATGCAGCACCTGCTGACATTGCTGTATGTGTGGGTGCCTGCGCCACTTCGACCTCTGTCTTCTTCTCAGCCCTGGCTGCTTGAATCCTGTCTCCAGCCTCGCGTGATTCTTGGACAGCTCGTTCTAGGCGGGTCACTGGCGGGTTGTCCTGGTTTGCTTTGACAGATGGAATAGGTATCCGGTTAGAGCGGCGAGGTCCTGTTGGCTTGGGCATGGGTTGCTCAGGTTCTGGGTGGTGTATCTTCTCCTCGGTTGGGGTCAACGGCGTGGCGATGTCTTCGTCATCTTGAGAGGAGAATGGTACGTTGTTTGATGTGTCACTGATCTCGGTGATAGTGGCCGGCTCGGTCGTGGGATAGTCTAGACCTTCCCTTGTGTCTACTTCAATTGGATGTCCGTCCTGCCGTTCCAGAAACCTGACGTGGTATGATTTGTATACCTTGCGTGTCTTTAGGTCATAGCACCTATACGTCTTTGAGTTACTCCCATACCCGATGAGCACACATTCGATTCCCCGTGCGTTCAGCTTGGGATTGTGTTGGTTCTGTATTAGGACAAATGCACGGCAACCTATTTCGCGCATATAGGAGTAGTCGGGGGCGCGTTCATGCCAAAGCTCAAACGGTGTCTTCCCTTTGAGTGATTTCGTTGCTGTCTTGGCATGTAGGTGCGCTGCGGTCAAGTAGAATTCATCCCACAGCCAGTCGGGGCATTTTGCCGCTATTCTCATAGTCCTGGCTTTGCCTTGAAGGGTTCTGTGCATTCTTTCCACGCGCCCCATGTGCGCTGATGTATACAGTGCTCCGAACTCGCGTTTTGTGCCCGTTGATGCTAGCCAGGCTTCCATTTGATGGCTTTTCAGTTCTTCCTCGTGACCAGTGCGGTATGTCCCAACCTTTTTTCCAGTCTCGAGCTCTCTAGTTCTCTCCCATGCTTGTAGCGCCGGGAATGCATCGCTTTTTGACTATAGACCAAGGCATGTTCGTATAGTCATCGACGAGATCCATCATATATTTATTTCCTATCCGTGATTGTACATGCATCGGGCCAGCTAAGTCTACCCATATGATCTGTAGCCTCTCGCTAGCTCTATGAGCCTCCTCTCGCACTTTAGGTACTGGTGTTTTTGTCTGTTTTCCGAGGGATGCAGATGTCACATTTAGGTTGTGCGATGAGGGAAGCTGATGGCGTACCTGGGAGCAGACCTGCGCATGCCATGGTTGCTATGACCTGGTAGTTTGCATGGCCTAAACGCCAGTGCCAGGTATCAAGATCAATGGGGTGTTGAGTGGCCAGAGCGTGTTCAGCAAGTGTTGCTTGAAGATCAAGGGTATAGAGACGTCAACCGGGTAGGAGAGGGCCGGCTGCCAGTAGTGTACCGCTTCTCTCATCTAAGAGCGTTACTCCCGTGCTTCTGAAGGTAACGGCTGCTGAGGTCATCCCAGCAAGCAACGCGGATACGGAAATGAGGCAGACAGTTGAATCAGGGATGTACAACACATCGTGGAGCACAATTTCTACTTGGTTCTGGACATGCAGATGTATCTTGCCTATCCCAACTGCCTCTATTGACGAGCCGCCGACTCCTTTAACAGGGCGAGCAGGGATTGGTTGTAAGGTGATGAAGTCGGATTTGCAAGGGGAGATGTGAACTGTGGCGCCGGAGTCAAGGAAGAACGGTTTTTCATTGAGGGAGACAACAGGCTTGTGTCCGGGGTAATCGGACGGCATGATCATGGTTGTTGCCAGAATAGACTCGCAGTTCTGGGCCATGTGTGTTTCCCAGTCGACTGTTGCTCTAGGCTCATTGATGGCCATGAACCCTTGGTACTCAAAGAAGTCTGTTGATTTGGAATCTGCGATGGCTGCAAATTTGGCGGATTTGGGTGCCTCGAGTTGTATTTTTTGTAGATGTGATGCGTCGACAATGTAGGCCTGGCCATCAAGACCTTTGACTGCGATACCGGGCTTGGGAGCTCCTCCTGTCTTTCCTCCTCCTGTCTTTCCTCCTCCTCGCATGGCTCGGCGGGCGGCTTTTGAATCCTCTATTGTCTTCCCGGCCATGCCTCCTCCAGGCCTGACGCACCATTCCTTGGTGTGTCCTTGGCAGGGGAGACCTGAAGCGAAGCAGACCTTGCAGCATGGAAACCCAGGGCCATGGTTGTGCATCCTGGAGTCCTTTGCGGTTAGAGCTGTGTCGAAGATGGAAGGCTTGGATAGGGTGGCAAGGCTGTCTATTGTCTGGAAGAGTTTCTGGATGTTGGCAGACGTGTAGGGGTTGTTCTTTGTAGCGTCCGCAAGCCCGCGCAATACCTGGGTCTGTACAGATTTGAATGATTTGTTGTTAATGGAGTTTAGTAGAGCAATACATTTAAAGAGGTCCTTGTCAATAGAGCCAATGGCAAAGGCGCGGTCAATAAGCTCGCAGATCTTTCTGGCCGTAGTCTTGATGGGCTCCAAGATGGGGGCGTAGGTTGACAGTGCTTCACGAACAAGTGCCACCTGCTTGACGGGTCCCTCACAGTGTGCTCAAGCCTTCAGAGCGTCGTAGCAGTCCTTCGCTGTCCCGTCAGTGATCAGCCCTTCTTGTTCAGCCTCGGACACGGCGGCACAAATGACACCAATGATAAGGTCATTGTTGAAGAGCCAATTGGCATGTGCGACAGGTTCCGTGATTGGATCAGGTTGAGCGATCAGTCGGTCTGGCTTCTTTTCAGGTGCAAAGATATAGCGGTCTAGCCCGCTCTGCTGCAAGAAGATCTCAAGCTTGTTAGACCATTTTGTAAACTCGCCCGTGGTACGGTCAAAAGGAGTCTCCAAGGCTGGCCAGTGAGCGTTGAGTTTTGCAAGGCGGATGCACGGGTAAGCAGCGTCTGTAGCAGCCGGAGGTGAGGCAGATTCAGTTCCCATGACAGTATTTTGCAATGCCGGAAGAGGGAATCAGAAGTGGGGTACCAAAAAAGAGAACAAGGAGCTGGATCCTGGAGAGAAAGGTACAATGAAGATAAGATTGGTCGGGCTGAGATCAGCCTTTGTGTGCAGGAAGTAAGGGGTCTAAACGTTGTCACTTAGAAGTGTATGGCAGAAAATCCCATAACCTGTTAGAACCCTACAACAGCATGCTAATAGACCGGTAAGAATGTAGCTAAAGCGGTCTATGTCAGTACACGTGTCCGATCTGCATGTATCATAGATAACTCACCCTCAGTTCAATTGTATAGTTGACTGAGGGTGCGTTGTAACAACTAGCTATATATATATGTGAGGGAACAAGGTGTATCAGGGTGAGTGAGAGATATATGAAATGGTAGATAAGAAGATAAGAGGGGGTAGGTCAGGACACTGAGGTTGATGGTGTACCTTTCTTGCATCGTCATACTGATAGTACCGTGGCGTGCCAACAACGATGCCCCAAAAGGAGGAACTCACCTTCGCTGCACCTCATCTAGTCTGACGCAACGAAGGTGAGAAAGAGATATATATTCAATTGTATGATCTAGTCTAACGTGCAACAAAGTAACTGTTGTCTTGTCTGACTTGGTCCTAGTAAGGCTGCCCCACCGACAGCCTTCCACTTTTTTTTTGACACCAACAACCGGCTTCGGGAAAATTTCACCCTGCCCCAACACACCCCCTCAATGCCGACCCCGCTTCTTACTCGGCAGGAGGCTCGAAGAAGAACTGCCCCAACTGCCGTAAATACTGCGGCAACAGCTCCCTCCACAAGCCAAGCCGGTACAAGGAGCAGAGCAACCTTGGAGACCACAGAGGAAAATTTCCAAACTCCTCCCCTATCGCCACTCACCAATCTCTCAAGTGCAGAAGAGATCCCATCGGACTCAGACAATGAGGAACACTTCCCTCCGGCCAATAACCCACCAGTAATCGGTTCACCGTCATCAACGCGCACCTACTGCAATCAACACCGCCAAGAAGAAGGAACACCCCTGATGTCTTACCCATTGCCAGGTCACAAAACTTAAGGACTGCCCCATGCTGACCCAGGGCAGGCTTGATGTGGAGAAGTTCCAGGAATGGTCGAATGCATGCCATAGATACCTGAAACACTCAGAAAAGAAGCCCGTGGAGATTGTGCGCTACGTTGCCAATGGCATGCTAGAGCCCCGTTTTGTCAAGTGGTACCACGCAAACCAATCGAGCATCGATGCCATGACACTGGACGAATATCTCACGGCATTTGCCAAGTACATGCTACCATGCAAGTGGGAGAACGGCGTACGAAACACCATTCTCTCCTCGAGGCAGGGAAACAAACCCTTGGTGGACTGGGAAATTGAGTTAGAGAACCTCAATGCACTGCTCACCAACACTAAGTAGACATGTGCTGATGAGAACGGTAAGGGTAGTTTTTGTAGTGAAAGACTGCTCCTTAAGTTCACGTTGAGTGCGTGGGCTTAAGCTAACACTTATAATCACACAAAATTGAAATGTGTAGAATAGTTGTTAATATATTGATTTACTTTGGTTCAAACTGATGCTCAAACACAAAATTGGGTTCAATTATAATTATTAAGACCTGAAGTAACGTTACAATCGGCCTAGGATATCCACTCCCTGGGGATTCCGAGCACGGGGGTAAGTTCCTTGCTTTTCCCCTTGAAATCCTCTCCCTTTTATACCCTTTCCCCGGCGCACGGACCAGCACATTCCCCTCGTGAATACTCGTGTATTCCGCGTGGTTTCGGGCCTATATGGTCCCTCCCGACCCAACCATCGGGGTACCGCGTGGTAATCCCGGATTTTCCTTTAGCCCTGCCCTTGACCCTTTCCTTTGTCCTCTGACCTTCGGGAACTTCCCCATTCCTTCTCTATCATTGGCGCTGGCGTCAAGGCGTCGGATCGTCGTGTTTTCGCGTGGTATGGACGAGCTGCTGAGGTTTCAAGGAGCAGGAGGAAGAATAGACGCCCAGAGAGCTATTCTTGGCACCGGTTAGGGAGTTGCCGGGCTATAGGTTCGTGATCACTACTTGTTTACTACTTGTTTGTCATCGTTGTTGTGCTGTGAGCAGCCGCCAGCAATTCACTACTTGTTCGTCATTGTTGCCGTGCTGTGAGCAGCCGTCAGCGATTCCCAACTCGCTCATCATCGTTGCCGTGCCGTGAGCAGCCGCCAGCAATTCACAACTCGTTTGTCGTCATTGCTGGTGCTGTGAGCAGCCGTCAGCGTGCCTTTGAGATCATTGGTACCGGTGAATACCCCCCGCGCCTACAGTTTTCGGCGATTCAGCTTACAGTTTTCAGCTAGGAATAGGGTATATTCGGGTAGGTTTTCTGTACTTGCCTGTCTCCTCCTTGTGAGACATATCAGTGCCCTTTCCGACGTTGCCCTGCAGGCACAGCTGGAGGCAAACATGAGCTCAGATCTCCATGCCAAACTAGACAATGCAACCATCATTGCAACCTCGTTCCCCGATTGGGTGCGTGAGATCACAGAACTTGACGAAGACCTCCGCGAGGAAAATGCCTGCACACAGAGGCTCATAGACGCCAACAACGCCGCTTGGGCAGCGGAACGGCAGAAACGCAAACCTCTAGCAGACCGCCTCTCTGATCCGCCGTCGCGGACACAATCACTGGCTCCGGCAAATTCAAGAACCAACACCCCTTCCCTCCACCTTCCCAAGGAAGACAAGAAGAAGCTCCTGAAGGATCACGATGGATTTACACGGTGCAGAGAGCCGTACTGCGGCCATTCGGGCAACCCGAGCAAGTGTCCCCTGAAGGCAAGCAATGCATGGCCAGACCCACACACATACAAGACCCTCACGCTTGAGAAGTGCCTCGTGGCCAAGCCAAGAACAACTGCGGCTTATGCTTACGAAGAAGAAGTCCGCAATGAAGATACTGACTTGTACGTCCCCTCCCCCAATCCCTCATTCATGGGAAAACACCTGAAGGCAAAGCTTGATGTCTTCGGGCCATCCATCTCCTCCTTCCCTCTCTCTGTTCCCACACTCCTTGATAATGGATGCCCCTCCATAGTGATTAGCGACGAGCTAGTGACCGTGTTCGGTTTGCACCAATTTTCCCTCCCCACAAAAGAGGACAATCTTGCCTCACTGACAGAGACACCAATGACATGTCGGGAATACGTAAAACTGGAAGTAGCATCGGGGAGAGGGGCATGGAACTCGGGAGTGTTAAGGCAAAAGTTCAGGTCAGATTACCTGTACCCCTCATATTAGGAATTCCATTTCTTGAATCAGAGAAAGTTGTGCTGGACATGGACTCATGCACCGGAATGGATAAGCGCACAGGGTATGACCTCTGTCATCCACCCCCACTGCCACCACGGAAGAAACAAGTTCCACAGGATCCACCGAGACTGACACCAAAGAGAACTAAGAAGCCCAGACCGGTTCCCCTTGAGGAGATGCAAGCACCCGCTCTTGATGGGCAAGCACTCCCAGAGACAATCATGGCCATGGTCCGTGAGCAAGTAGAGATAATAGCCTTCCAGGAGAAACTCCGAGAGAAGGATCAAGAATTCAAGGAGAAATATGCGGACCAATTTCCCACAT
>JABAJX010020020.1:0-13263 GCA_018221735.1 Termitomyces sp. K1Aa | reverse complement strand
CATATATAGCTACGAGGTGAGTGGGAGATAACACAAGAATATTAATGCAAGGGGAAACAATGGGCGAAGGGGAATTTTGATGTCTCACATTATGTCAAGGTATGACGTTGTTCACGTGAGACCACACAATTTTCACTACAGGGTGATGAAAAGCTTCAGATAGATATTGCCGTGAGATTGATGTCACAGGCAAAAAAGCATTGAAAGTAGCAGAACAAGGATTTCCGGATATGCGAAAGGTCTTAAGCTCGAACTGAGGCAGCCAAGACTGAATCAGTTTTGTCCAATGACGTTTATACTTTGACCCAGGACAAGAACATGCTGGCTCTAAAACCTGCATCTAACTACCGCTCCAAGACCAAAGTGATTCAAGACAAGGATCTCACATGGGAGCAGTTAAGCATCACATTGCTAAGTTTCTTGGAGCATATTATTCAAGAAAAGTGGCTGACTAACATGGTGGACGCCATGCACACCTTTTTCTTCAGGTTAACGCATCACAAGATGCGTAACAAAGGAGAGGAGGGAAACAAGGTTATGTTCTTATATAAGGCCAGAGCCAGAAGGGAATGGCATAGGCAAATTAAGAATCCCCCGAGTGACGGGATTTTTGACATAGGTTTAATAGATGCAAAGTTCCTTAGGACGTTGAAGGATCAACTGTACGATGCTAAGAGGAAGTTGATAGTGGCCAATGAATACTGTAGTTATCCGATTCCGGAGATCATCAAGCTGACCAGGCATGCCCTCTATTCTTGCCCTCAATCCTTTTTGGAATACATTCCTATCTTGTAAACCATCAAAACAAATCATCCAACACTAATGGCAACACTCTCGCCTGCAAAATAACGCATATGCAACACTCTTGCTTGCTCTATGATCTTGACACACTCGCGTGCTAAAAATTGACAACACTCTTGTCTGCATAATGTGCTTATGACAACACTCTTGTCCGCATAATTGCCCAACTAATCTGTTGCCGGCAAATTTGATGCTAACGGCAACACTCTTGTCTGCTAAAATTGGCATGGTGCGACACACCTGCTGGTCGGGTGACCTGTAATTGGCACCCATTCGAACACATGGGATCTAACACAGATCTAACGTCTTTAAAAAATGAGACGGTGGCGTTAATATCCTTGAGCAAAGGGAAGAGGAAAAGATCTTCCTCCCCTGATAGCAGAGAAGTGGGTAGCTCGCAACCTAAGCAGAGGAAAGAAGGGAAATCCCAGGAGTTTTTTCCCCTCCACGCAGACTCATCAACCAAGAGGGCCAATTATCCCAACACTGTCTGCGTAGTTTGCCTTGGTCAACATACCCACAAACTCTGGAAATGTGCAGCCAAAAATCTGTGGAACGGCCAGAAAGCCAGGGTTCAAAGGAACAGAAACAACCGACTTGTCAATCCAGAGGGCAAGGAGATCTGTGCCGACTGGCAGAAACTCAAGGGATGCAGAGTCCTATCCCACGACCACAAGCACAAATGCTCGAGGTGCGGGAGCAGGAATCATGGCCCTCAAAGATGCTCTCTCGCACAATCACTTTAAATTTGCAACTCCGTATAAACCAGAGGCCTGGAGAGATCAGCTTTGCAGGGCAAAATTTGAGGACAAATATACAGGTCTTGCCAATCAGTTAGAGTTTGGCTTTGATGCAGGAATCAAAAAGATCGATCGGACATTCACTCCCGAGAACAAAGAGTCAGTTGACAAACTGTCAGAAGAGTTCTGGAAAATTGTGTGAGCAGAATTTGATAAGGGCAGATACCTGGGACTTTTTACCTGCGAACAAGTCGAGAAAATCATTGGTTCCTTCCAAACCTCTCCTATGCATATTATCCCAAAACTGAACAAACCTGGGAAGTACAGACTCATTCAGAATTTATCATTTCCTCACACCTCTTTGGATGACATTGCCTTAGTCAACAGCAAGATTGATTCTTCAGAATTCCCTTGCACATGGGGACATTTGGAGTGGTTTCTCTGCTCATATCAAGGCTTCCTCCAGGATCCCAAGCCACTGTCAGAGATGTCAAGGAAGTGTATCGATCAATCCCAATCAAGTCATCCCAATGGCCAGGGCTTGTGGTTCGACTCCCCGGTCCTAACTCCTTTGCAATTGACACAATGGACTGTTTCGGACTCACATCAGGCTGTGGATGTTACGGAGTGGTTGGAGACGCGGGCGCTCAAGTCTTTGAGCTAATGAGATGGGGCCTCTGTCAAAATGGGTCAATGATCATATCTTCTTTAGAATACGGAGAGAATTCCTGCACAGTTATAACGAGTCAACAAAACGTTGGGCGGAAGATGTTAAAAGAGAGGGGGGTCAACGGCACAATAGGGGCAGACTCTGGTTTAGAGGCGCTAAGAATTTCAACAATTGATTCGATGAATATGACAAAGACATGTCAGTATCCTTCAAAGACCTGGCCGAGTCTTCCCCGTGATCAACTGAAGATATGCCATACACCTATGCCATCCAGGATATTGATGCTATCTCTGCAGAACTCGGGACTCCTTGGGAACAAGAAAAGGACATACCTTTTAGAGATGTGGTCCCTTATATTGAGTGGTATATTACGTTGTGCTGCGTCAGTATCCCGAGCACTAAGCGGGAGAAGTATATTCACGCCATCACTGAATGGGAAAGAAAAAGGACCCACACATTGGAAGAGGCTCAGAAGCTATATGGAAAGCTTCTTCATGCGAGCTTGGTCTAACCCAGCAGGAAGAGCTTTTCTCACCAACTTGGAGACCTTCATGGGATTGTTCCATGACAGTCCTTTCAAACCATGGACACCTCCAAGGAGAACACCGGAAGATCTGTTCTGGTCGAAGCAAGTACTATCTCAAGCAATGGCAAGACCAATACTGGAACTGCAACCAATCATTGATGTCAAAGCCTTCTCAGACGCCAGTTCAGCAATTGGGATTGGAATCACCATTGGGAACAGATGGCAAGCGTGGCGGTTGTTGCCAGGATGGGGGATCCCCAGACTTGTGAATACAGGCACTGGTAAAAGCTGCAGAACGGCTGGTACCATTGACATCAAAGAAAACAAAACGTAAGCCATGTATGCCAGCATTTCTGGTGTCTGTTTGCAATCAATTCAACCTGGACACTCCAGAGCTGGACCTGCTAAATGTTGCCGTTTTTGCTTGTGCAACCACATGTTTTTACATGGCAGCAAGGTTAGGGGAATTCACAGTTCCTACCTTGACAGCCTTTGATCCACTAGCACACGCCAAACTTGTAAATGTGTCAGAATCCATCAACAGAGAGGGCCTAGTAACAACATCCTTCTTTTTACCTCAAACCAAAACAGCAGTTCATGGCAAATTGGTCGTGTGGGCCTCTCAAAGTGGGAAGTCTGACCCAAAGAACACTCTTGAAAAGCACATCAAAGTAAACAATCCAGAAAAGGAAGGGCCTCTATTTGCATACAAGAACAAGAAGGGGAAAAGTATCCCACTGACCAAGAAGAAATTTCTGGAAATTTTGTTGAAAGCAGCCAAAGCTGCTAAAGCCCTTACAAGGGCACAGCATCCAAATTGGGGCAACTCTTGAATATCTGCTTCGCGGTGTTCTTTTTGAAACGATGAAGGCCATTAGTGTTTTTCCGGCCCGGCTTGGCCCAAAAGCCGCGGCTTTGGCCCGGCTTGAGGCGGCTCCGGGGCCGAGCCTGAGCCCCCAATGGCGGCTCGGCCCCGGCTTGGCTTGGCCCAGGCCGTGGCTTTTTAGTAGAATATCTAGATTCCAGAAGATGAGAGAAACATACCTTATGGCTGCATATACCAATGGTCAACTATGTCAAAGCATGGAAAGAAGATTCAAAATACTTACTTTGAGGTTAGCATTGTTGATTTTTCATCGAGAGAAATATGGATCATGCATCATTGATGCATTGATGCGCATCATTTCCTAGTTCCATCCCCACGATTTCAAGTGTCATCCGGTTCTACCAGCTCTGAGAAACTAGGTAAGCATGCATTTGAATTCGGACTATTGAAATAACTCATTCAAAGGTCTGTATACACATTCTGATGACCTTCTTACCTAACCTTTGGAAGCCGCGGCCTGAGCCACCGGCTCAGGGCTTTCAACCATTATGAGCCGGGCCAAAGCCCTTGTCAGGCCGTCTCCTCTGGCCCGGCTCGGCCCAGCCCAAACAGGCCCGGCTTGGCCCGGCTGACGGCTTGAAGCCGGGCCCGGAAAAACACTAAAGGCCATTGGGCGCTGGTCCAGGTGATGCCTTTTACGGATATCTCTTGAAGCATGAGCAAATCCTTGCACCTTATTTACAAGCAGTCCCACCACTGCATGAGTCATTCATAAGACTCACTCTTGCCTTCAGAAAATGAAGTAGTGAGTAAAATTTATTGTTTAGCCATGGCTAGTCACGGAGTATCGCAAGTGTGTCTGCACGCGATGCGTTGTGGCTCCTAAATGGCATCAATAGGGGAACGACCCACTTGGTGTTTTTCCCTTTGTTGCAGGCGGTCGCATTTCTTGTGGGGAACGGAAAACCCGGTTAGGTTTTTGCCCAATGCCCAAAGTTAGCATAACTTGAATGTAAATGGTGTAACAGGAAAATCAATTGTATTTGAATGTAACTCTATCAAAACTCACATGACTCATGAGACAAAGGCAAAGATCATGCGCTGGCACCCAGGCCACCGTAGTGTCCATGTCATGGACCGGCTCACCAATGGTATACCTACCGCGACACGCAAGGACAGGAGAAGGTACCAAACTCGTTGAAGGCTCTGTCACCCGTTGACACACATTTGCACCCATCTTCCAACCATGTCATGCCGTATTGCTCCGTCGCAACTTTCATTGAAGTGTCAAGTTGATCATGCACCCGGGCCACTGTCCATGTCATGGAGCGCTCACCAATGTTATACCTAATAGCACAACGTTTGCAACTCAGAAGACCTGTGATTGGAGACAATTGGGAAATACCTCATTGTACAATGACATAATATAAATACTATATAATCTATGATTCTCCACTACATACAGGAGATCTAGAGGTATCGAGAATGAAAAGAGTAGATTTGATCTCGACTATAATGCATCCAATGTCATCAGCAAACATAGGTGGAGGGAAGGCCGAAGCGCACAATCGAGATTCAAGGAGCTGAGAAACGACGAGTTCATACCCTTTTACAGTGTCTGATTCGTGATCTTTTCCCATGTCGACTTTGACAAAGATCGAATTCGGTTTGTTCATAAGGGCCTTCTCCCATCCGGCGACATACTCATGATATTCCTGAGGCGCTTTTGCATAATGAACAAGATGAGGTGTGTGTTCAATGTTGTGAGGGATCCGCAATTGGTGGAAGATCCCTTCGGAAGTCAGGACGAGAGTAACGTCGTCAATATCAAGAGTCGATCGATGATATTGGAAGATATAATCCCCATTTCGGTATGTCCATCGCGGTTCTGACGGTCTGTTAGGAATCATGGGAGCGATAGCTTGATCATCTACCATTGTGCTTATATCATAAACAAAGATAGTGTGGCAGGAGACAAAGACCAATCGATTGCCAGGAAGGAGCAGCACACGACCCTGCATAACAGAGATATTACAGATATGAGTACCTGTGTTTTGTACACAGAACGAAAGTGTCACATACCACTCCCTTCTGATAAACCCCAGTTAAAGATTTCAATATACGTCTGAAACCGCAAGGTAGACACAACTCTGGCAAGTAGGTCGCCACAAATACTGACGGATTTTATGCGTGTGAAGGGTTCGGTCGCTGTAAACGAATGGAGAAGATGCGCTTCGAGGCGCGCCGAGGACCCGTGTCCATGTAAGTCAACACACCAGAACATGAGGTCAAGAGAGCCAGTTAAAGGTTCCCCTAAGTATACGATTCAGATTCAATAGTGTCATTCATGTTACGCATCGAACTGCAATTCTGAGCAACTTACTAGTGCACTCCGAAGGATAGTTAACCATAAAGAATTTGATTAAGTCGGTCATTATCAATAGCCAGGTCATAAAACAGCCACCTATTTGCGTCGTCGCGCGGTGGCGTCAAGACAAAGCTCCGCATGTTGGGATCTTCGAGGTCATAACACAACACCGAACCGTCACCCTTAGTGACAAGAAGCCAACGTCCCCCTGGGATCAAAGTTAACGAGAAAATGTTATTGTCAAAGGAGATAGTGCGCTCTCGAACGGGATGGTTTTTTGATTCCCATTCCAGGTCAGCACTTCTTCGCTGCAAAATCCAGGATTCCACTTCAATGGGTGTATATGAGTCGAGGGGCTCTTCTAGTCGAAATCTCTTTTCCGTAATATAGTTTCGATACTGGTCCGTCCACACTGCACGCGTCCGTGAAATGTCATTCAAGCGTTTGCAAACCTACACGGCCCGTTGTTAATTCATTGTTTATTTTCAAATACAGTCCAATATCAGGTCAACTCACCTGCTGCGCGACAAGTAAGTCGCGCCAGTGAACATACTTCAAAATCTCTACCAGGACTTCCGAAGGTAGCGTGTTGAAACTGTGTTGAGATTCCTGGGGGATATCAGTGTCAGAAGAATTCAATACAGGTATCAACAGACCCTGCTTGTCCATGGCCATAAACTTATCAACGATGAAGGAATCCATTTGTCAGAGGTATATCAGTGTCAAAGTACTTGCAAAGTACTTCAATACATGGCTATCCTTACTGCATCAGGAGAAACCTCATCTGCCATGGACAACTTGGAAGTCGCCTTCAATTAGAAAAAGTGTGACGCCGATTGGACAGGGGCCAATGTAACGCATCAAATGATATTCTTGTGTCACTTGTGTGTGCCAGATGTACATACACGAATTTTGGACTCGAAGTCCTCTTCGTGTCATCAATAATTACGGACTAGATTACAGTTACACAGGGGTGACTATCAATAGTATCATAAGTATAATAACCAAAGATGCTTCATTTACTGATCTTCACATATTTCGCTCCAGTTCTCAAACTCGACGCGTCCCGTCTGGATATCCAACAGTCTCTCTAAAAGGCCTTTGCCCAAGTCACCAAGTCCATCATTCTCCGACGGAAGCACAAGGTCCCTTCCTTCATAGCCGATGCGGCCAATAGGTGCCACTGCGACGGCTGTACCCACGCCGAATGCCTCCAGCAGGGTGCCGGCATCAGAGTACGCAGCAATCTCAGGCATCGTGAGCGTACGTTCATGTGTGTAGAGTTTCTGTGATGGAGAAATTCCGGGAAGCACAGTCTTTCCTTGGGTGTGCGCATCTAGAAGTTCCAGGCATGAACGGCGTGTGATTCCGGGAAGAATTGTGCCGTCCAGCGGAGGCGTGATGATGTCCAAATCTGTAAAGATGCGTCAATAGATAAGTATTATCATTGTATAGACATTATTTGGCGAACGCACCCCCGTCATATCTTTGTACAACGACAAAGAAATTCATAGATCCGGCCTCTGTTATACGCTGATCCTCACCTAGCAACCAGAGAATTTGTTCGTAACCCTCCTCGGCCGCAAGACGTTGAGGAAGGAATCCCGGAGCATAGTTAAGACCAAGTTTGTGGCCGCCAGTACCTCCGGGCCAGGAACGAACGGTTTTGCCAACGGCAAGCAACGAAACACCCTTGGCTTTCCCGGTGAAATAAGAGCCAGCAGGTGTCAGAATAACATAGAGCAGGGCGCTGTCGGAAGCTGAAACGCCTAGGGCTAATGGTAATGCGAAGAGTTGGTAGAATGGCGAATCAGACACGTGGTATCATCATGCGGCGAGAGGCGTACCAGGACGAGTACCAATGAAGGTTGGCCTGATGTAAAGACTATGACCCGGTTTTGAAGGAATCCATCGAGAATCAATACCAACGAGGCGTTTGATGAGAGAGAGGAACGCGTCCGGGTCGAATGGCTTTATAGGAAGAGTAGTTAATACTGATGGATTGTATGGCGAGACGCGACTTGCTTACAGGGAGGGCGACGCGCTCTGCGGATCGTTGGAGACGTTCCATGTTTTCTTTTGGCCGGAAGAGGCGTGGCTCTCCATCAGGCCCAAGGTATGCCTGTATTGTTCAATGTCAGACATGATTTAGGTACTTCCTAGAGGTGTAAACTGACTTTCATTCCCTCAAAGACGTTAGGACAATAGTGAAAGCATGAGGCAGCAGGGTCCAGGGACAGAGGGCCATAAGGTTTGATCTCTGGAGCCGACCAACCAGTTATCGGGTCATAGCTCGCAACGAGCATGTGGTCGCTTTTGACCTGACACAGAACAATAAGCAGAGATTGGACATCGAGGTAAAGAGACCGACCTGTCCGAACTGGACATGTTCTGGGATATCCTTCAAGGTTGTTGCGAGGTTAATGACGAGCTTAGACGCCTTGGTAGATATTTAGTATATACGACGTGGTAGAATAACGAACTTTGTTGACATACGTCAAGAGCAGCAGGATTAGTCGAGGAAGCGGGTGAAGTTTTTGGGATGGCCATAGGAAATTTGGAGAGAATGAAGAGCCATCGAAAATCAAAGCCTGAATTTAAATGACTCGGGAGGATCGATGCAAGCGGCGTTGAGTCAGGGGAAAAAAATGTTATGTGATCGCGTGTCATTCGGATCTTATCTTATCACCGAGAATAGTCCATATATAGCTCCCAGAAGCTATAATGGGTACCACTACAAATAGATTCAAACTGCTGTACATGAGAATAAGGTTATATTCTTATGCAATCGGGCCCGGCTCTATGTACCCATAAGCCGTGCAGAAGGGTCTCCAATCGACTGGGGTGAAATTGACATAAATGTTGTCCTGGAGTTCTCATTACTATCCATTCTTGGTCCCACTACAAGCCATAGGTTGCCCTGCCAAGTGACTAGAAGGTGGTATCTGTCACCAGAGGCCCGTCACAAGATCAGTTTGCTCCTTGAGCATGTCAATTACCATACGATACAAAGAGTTGACGATCTGAAGAACGATTCAAAGTCCTGAAGCCAATTCTATTTGGTTTTAAAGCCCCCTGTTATGGTGTTAATCATTCACTGTGGTTGTTCTGAATATTAATCGATCTCGTTGTTTATTTAGAATTGGTCCCGAACGTCGAGTTCGGACATAAGGCAACTTTGACCTCAGTCGAGAAGTCCGGAACATCAGCAAGACCGTGGCAATCCATTCGAACAGATAACACGGGTTAAGTTTATTCTGGTACCTTGTTGCGACCAACGGAACATGGAACTAAAGGACATTCTATGACTGATCTTCCGTTCCATGCAGAGTATCCAAAGCCCGAACCCGTGTCTGTCGGTCCGCTTGTTTGAAAAGTGACAAACTCAAGATCTCATACCGGGAAACTGACCTCGAGTGCGTACAAGTGGGAGTCATGGGAATCCGGCGATAGTTCTCGAACTGCCTTAACTAGGTTGTAAAGATAGTCCTAAGCGATCAGCAATCAGTCTCTTGGAATGTGGATCCATGTATGTGACGAACTTTGTTTCTACCAGATGGGCCAATTGATGACCAAATTCGCTCAGCGAGGGGATCTAATGGTTCATAACCAACTTTGACCGATCAACTGAATCATCTTGGACGCGATTTGAACGAAGAATCCTTACCAAAAGAAGGATTGTCATCACGGCCAACATAGCACTGGGAAAAGACTGATATGGTCGCGACCATGTGACGATCGACAAGATATACTTACAAATGCCTGTTATCAACGGGAGAGGTTTGTAGCGATTCTCAGTTTACCTGTAGTAACGTAAAGACACACCTCATGTATTATGATTGTTTCCTTATTCGCAATCATGCCGTATATATCTAGAGTTTCCATAGTGTAACCATCCTTCAAAGTCATAAGTAACGCGAAAACATCCGGGTATCTGCATACCTTTTCCCGATAATCTTTTGTGGTAGTGATCATCACAATAAACGTTACGAAGCTCCCGCGAAGATAAAGTTACGTACCTAGATAATCACGTACTTCAGCCACGTAAGCTGGATCTATCGTGTAAGCAATGCCTTTGGCAATTCGTTAAGATTCGATTTGTTACTAGCGATGGATGAAACAGACCCCATACAATGTCATCATGAGGAAACGGGTCCTATTTCCCAAAGTTGTGGGGAATTCTAGCGAGAGAAGGTTGCTGCGCTCACGGATTTCGAAAATTTATCCCAATCTTCCTTGTGAACCAGAGTAACAACCCTTCCGGGATTCTGGATCACGATAAGAGGCAGAAATCAAAGGAATGGGGATGTAAGATTGCTAACCTCAGGGGTTCCCCTATGATCATGGGATTTCTGCGCAAACCGACGAACGTAGCCTTTCAAGAAGCCAGGGACTACACGTGTACACGTGGTTCAATCAACAGCGCATTGGATCTGAGCAAAGTCAAATTCAATACCTTGCGCAATGGTATGCGGTGGAGGCTTTCAATGGGCAAAAAGGTGATTCGGACTCCATCTAGGATTGATGATCATGTTGAACAGTTACCTTGAAAATGAGAGATCCGTAGCCAAAAACGATGAATGGGGCTGCTAGTTCAGACATTGAGATTGAGTGATCAAGAGCCTTCAGAGCGTGCTCCCTTGTCGTAAAACTGCGGAGTATGGAGTCAACCGCTGGTTGGCTTTCTGTAGTTGGCAGTGTGGACTGGAGCAAAGAATTTCGGCATCTACTTTGATAGCCGTGCTTATCAATCCCGAAAAAGCGTTTCGGCGTTTTTGACGAGGCATTTACCTCTTGAACCAGACGGCACCCCTCGTTTTTCCCCATTGTTCCACACGCGGGATGGAAATCCTTCCAAAGCTATATGCTCGATTATCTGCGTATAAGCCTACTATAAGGCCGATCTGATTCATGCTGAGCGGTTTGTTATTTTGGGCTCCGAGTCGGCTTTCCTTGGAAGTGTACAGTTTATAAAGGCTTAGCGCTTCAATCTGGAGACATCTAGAACTTTTGTGGACTTGTGAAAACCTTGTCTGGCAGTGGTCGGCTGAAAGTGACAGCTTTGGTCATTCTTGGAAGGATCACGATTCATACTCTGCTCAGTGCTCAGGGCCCAGAAGCTAATGTTCTGATGTTCTGAAAAGCTATGGATGGGAATCTTGAATGCAACGAGAAAGTATCCTTTATTATCCCCTTCGCTTGAGACGATTGAGGGCGCTTGGCAGCTTTTAATCGTCCCAAGTGTCAGGCCTAGGTGTACATATGGTTTCTCTTCCGATAATCCATCATGTAGCAGCGTCTCCTTTTCCCTCTCAAACTGTCTAGTCCATCTTACGGCACGCTCCTGCTCCTGTCTTGCAATTCGGATGTATCGGTTGATACGGCGAAGCACTTTCAGCGACTTCCAACTCTGAGTTCCTCCTGAGGGAACGTGCCTTGTTCCGTGGTTGTAGCCGGACAGCCGAGTCAACAAAGTTTGGCCCAGTGAGACCCATCGCGCAGAGCCGTGGGTCTCGTGTTCTCGTTGTGGTTAAAGAGTATCTCGCCGTGCGGGATAGTGTGATCCGGGATGCAGATGCAGTTCAAGGACATGCATGCGGGAGTAGATTGTCCCCGCGAAGTTGGGACCATTCAAATACTTACGTTGAAATCAGGTGCCAGATCGAGCCGTGTTTTAGGGATTGGTTGTGTAGAAGATCTGTTCGGGAGTATGAGGGATAGCCTGGCACACGACTGCACACACGGCTTTTTCCGTTTCCTTCGCATCCTTTGATATGAAACATCCCTCGACGTGATCTATTTTCTGCACCTGGTGAAATTCCATATAAAGCAAGTACAGTGTGCTCAAGGCTCGCCGATGACTCAGGCTTTGTTGCTCTAAAAGGCCCTACGGCGATTCAACTTGAAGTATCGCCCGGTCAGACACTTTTTCAAGTGGCCGAGTATCCGAACTTGGTGAAATTGTTGATGTACAGTAAGTACATTGTGCTGAAGTTATCTACTTACTTTCGCTGCCTAAACCTCGCCGTTGAGTCAGGCTTGTGAGTCCTCTAGACGGCTCGGTCGGAAACTCTCGAGTAACTGCTCAATCGGAGTTATATCTCAGAGAACGTAATCGCTTTTGCTGCCGGCCATGATTCGATATGGCTCTCGAGACTATTGTCGTTCACTGCTGTGATGCGGGATCAACCGTGTCTCTGATCTTGTCCACTCACCCAACGGCGGACCACTGGCATCCCTTCACTGTCTGTCATTGAGGAAAAAACCAGGTCCGACGACCAGCGTTTACGGGTTACGGGTGATAGGCTGAGACTCGGAATGCTGCAAATTTTAAACTCTTCCGCTCATTGGCATCATCCATTCATCAAAAACTTTACTGGAACTTGAAACATTCACATCCGCTAGACGTCAGTCAGTTTTACTCTGGTAAGTTAAGTATAAAATCTAAATACTCTAGCCCATCTCAAGCTTGGCCGTTTGAGGTTGAATCATAACTCTAACTTACTGATCATCCTGGGCCTGATGAAAATTTTCAAGACGCCCATGGCGAATCCGGCGGGACAAGGACTCAGACCGGGGCCGTGTATGTGTAAGTAGCATGTACAGCAAAGTCTGATTTGCGAAACTGTGTAAACTATGCAGGTCATCGTGATGTGATGTACTTACTTACATTCGACCATGGGTGTTTGCTGCGCTCGAGTCTCACCACACCATCATAAGTATGTGTGTATGTGCACTGACCTCCGAGTCACACTCGGTCACTGTGCCGACATATTAATATTAGCAGGTATGGCACTGACACTGACAAACGGCCTTACGGCCGACCCCACCTAAAAGCCTTCAAAGTTGAACGCCTCCCACGGCGGATGACATTGATAAGCACCGAGTCGCACTCTCACAAGTACACAGCACCAATCATCCCATCTTCACAGCACAGCATCAGCGCTAAGGCGAAATCTGAAATTACTTATCCAGTTAAGTGTGGACTGTAAGTATGTATCAGATCTCGAGATCTCACTCCTCCCTCCCCTTCCCAAACGCCCCGAACTTTTCCCGGTTCACCGCCACAGCCGAGATGGGGTCATGACATACATTATGATGATGTACACGACTCGCCAATTTCAAGTTGTCCGTACGGTGATAATGTGTTTAGAAGGACTCGGATTCCAGTCGCACGGTCGAATCGCTTTCTTTACTGTGCGGGGGGAACGGGAATGTCCGGGGTAAGCCCTGCGGCAGATCAGGGTTGATAAGGATAGATATGTATGATATGTACATAGTTCGGAAGAGATGTCATAAGGGACGAGTGGATTGATAGATTATGATATGGAT
>JABAJX010020019.1:0-13328 GCA_018221735.1 Termitomyces sp. K1Aa | reverse complement strand
CATGGATTTATCAGAACTATACACAATAATTGTGAGTTGAACCTCAGTGACGGTCAAATGTTATGATAATATTTGTGCTGTATATTTTATCAAAACATATAGTGAAAATCATTTCTGAAGTGTTGTTAGATAAAGAAACTATTCATGATGATATGAATCAAATTGACTTGTGTTTTTGTGTATGTTTTCTGCATCAACTCTGTGACAGATTTTGTCCAACAACAGAATTGTATTGACTTTGTGAAATAATGTTTGAAGGTCAAAATTATATTCTAATATCTGGATGATATTTTATTTCAATCACAGTTGCAGTATAGATGTTTTGTTTGTGCAAGAACTCTATTTCCATATTTGGCTAAGTACCAGAGCAACCATTTTGCTGATGCTGTACTGCCCTCTACTTCTCTGTTTTCCAGTTGCCCATAGCAGCAAACTCAGGTGAGAGGAAAGTTGCTAGAGCAGAAGTAATTCCTTTAGTTCCTGAAACACGGTGCTGTTGATCCATTGATGGGATTGTAATAGGGTCAAAGTTGCCAGCTAGCTGAGTGAAGTTGATTCCAGGAGTAGAGTGGGGCTGATAAGTGTGAAGGTTGAGAGAAGGAGGCTGAGAAGTAGAGAAGTTGTAGTCCAGAGAAACAGAGGTTGTTGCCATTGTCAAAAACTAGATGACTATAACAAGATAGGTCAATGATGAGATAAACAGTAAGAGAGATGAGGGCAAGCTTTAGAGATAAGAATAAGACCTTGTGAGGACTTAGAGTTCTAGCTGAGATTAGATCAAGACATGTGTTGATTGCACAAAGAATGTAGACGAATACATGAGGGTTTTGATACAATACTAAGTGATTGGAGAAAAGATAAAGGGATGAAGTGAATAGGGTAAGTCTAACAATAAGGAAGTGTCCGTGGTAGTATGAGTAAGGAGAACAGCACGGAAAGTATACATATCTCGGAGGTTTTGAGAAAAGGAGGATCAGGACTAGAATCTAAAGTGGGTCGTCAAAGTGGGTCCAGGCGGAGCGGTTACTGGGTTACTGTGGAACTGGCCATTGAATCTGTTTGATGGCTAATACAGATCATTCTAGTCCGGAGTTTCAAACTTTGCGGATGCTATCGATTGGCAGAGAAGATGATCATGGTATCCAATGGGTGAACTATTGGCGAGAACGGGGTATCCTGACATAGAATCCATTGATGACGAGATATTGATTACGTCCGGGCCGTGGGTTTTTTAATTGCCACTCTACTTGCCTCAACCAGTTATTAGTTAAGTACTAATTCCAACTGAGGATGGTCATGAGCTGGTTTTCCGTTGTGTTGTATTTGCAACGAGGAACTCAGCAGGTGCATGAAAAAGATTCCGATTTTAGGCATACTCGTGGGAAATTAATTCACAAAGAGTTATAAGGATTCCACAACTTGAACTCATCAACTGACCCTGCTACATGACGCCCGTCCTCGCGCTTCGCATCACCGATGTTGTTGCCTACTCCTTTGGCGTGTGGTTTGTCTCAAAGTTACTAAGATATGGTTTCTCCCGGTGGCATGCAAGAGTTCAAACGACGTCATTAAGAGGACCTCCGAGTCCAAGTCTCCTGTTCGGTCTCACTAGTGTCATGAGAAAGTCTGAGGATGCTTCTCTTATGACGGAGCAATGGTCCAACGAGTATGGCTCGGCCTTCCGTCTTCCTGGACCATTAGGATCTGCGAGGATCGTCATAGTTGACCCTAAAGCTGTCACTCATTTCTATTCCAGAGAAACCTTCGGCTATGTTCAGACTCCACTTGGGAGATCCTTCATCGAACGACTCGTACGCTCTCACCCTTTCCCTTGAGTAAAAGCTATGTAAATCTAAACCCCCAGTTTGGACGAGGTTTGTTATGGGCTCAGGGAGAAAGTCATCGCAGGTCTGTGCTCCAACACCTGTGTTGAGTTGACACTTCACGTAACCTCGGAGTCCTCAGGCAGCGTAAAGCATTATCTCCTGCGTTTAGCAATGCCGCCATTCGCAGACTCACTTCAGTCTTTTACGATTCGATTTACAAGGTTGGTGGCACGAGGAAAGTTACATGTTACGTTATGTATCATGATTGTTTTGATCGCTGTAGCTGAAGGACAAGTGGGATGGAATACTGGACCATTCTGGTGAAGGAGCGATCATAGATGTTCAGAAATGGTACGCTTTAATAAGAACTAGCTGGAAGCTAACCTCAAACTCTATTACAGGATGAACCATGTTTCGTAAGTGATAACCACATTCACAATGATTAAACAAATAGACGTGTCACAGTCTCGATTCCATAGGAATTGCCGGATTCGGCCATGATTTCGGATCTCTGGATGGAAAGGTGCCAGCCGTCGTCCGTGTGTTTGAATCGTTGAAGTCCCAGTCAACCACTCTATCCATTTTTGTTCTTCTGCTGGGTCCTGTTCTGCCATTTCTCCTGAATATACCCACAAGAGACAACAGACAGTGGCTGGAACTACATATGGCAATGAAAGATATCGCAGCTAACCTTTTGGAAAGGACACGAAAGGAACATGAAGGTTTGTTAGGCGGGGAGGAGAAATCTATCATTGGATTATTAGGTGAGACAAACTACGTTGACGGCCCATTTCTCACTAACGATGCATGCATCAGTCAAGGCAGAGAGTACTGATGGCCAACTAAGTATGACCCAAGAAGAGGTGATGGCTCAAGTAAGCGAACTAGTATTCAGGAATTTTTTGGTGACTAACAACGCCTTAGATGGTTAGTACATTTTTTTCTCAAGAGCCTTTCTCACTCTTCTCACCTGCTTCTAGAATACCTTGCTGCTTGCAGGATACGAAACCACGTCAAGTAAGCATCGAGCTATACTATCAGTTTATGTACCAACCTTAGTACACGGCACTTTAGTCAGTCTGACGGTAAACCCGGAAGTTTGAACATCGATTGTTTCTAGACTGACTTTGATCATCTAGTGGGCGCTCATAGAGCTTGCGAGGAAGCCTGAGAAACAGCAAAGACTCCGTGAAGAACTGTCTCGGTTTTCTAATGGTGATCCTACCTGGGAACAACTCGTTTCAGAACTACCATACCTCGATTCTATTGCTCATGAGGTGCTCAGACTGCACCCCCCTGTTTCGGACACGAACAGACTGGTGGGTAGTCGATACGGTCTTTGATATTCAACTGAAAGTTATGTCAGGCGGCAGAAGACGATATTATTCCATTGTCTACTCCGGTAGTGACTACCACAGGTGAAACCGTTTCAAGCATTATAATCCAAAAGGGTACTATGGTTAGTGCTCCAATCCGTGCAATCAACCGATCCGATGCCTTCTGGGGACCGAACGCTAAAGAATTTGAACCCGAACGGTGGCTTCAAGAATCCGACATTCCAGCAAAAGAGTTTCAAGGACATCGCCACATCCTCAGCTTCTCGGATGGACCCAGGATATGCTTAGGGCGTCATTTTGCTTTAACAGAATTCAAGGTTCGTCTATTGGAGGTCATATGGAGCTCAGAGAATAACTGTATACCAAAGGCGGCACTCTCTGTCCTCATACGAAATTTCACGTTTGAACTTCTTGACGGCCGGGAGACGAAGATAGAACAACACCGTTCTATCTTGCCACGACCCAAGGTAGCGGGCCTAGTAGGAGCCAAAGTCCCGATGAGGGTAAAACGCGTGGAATAAGGAGTGTGTAAAGAATATTATCCAGCGACAGGTATCGATGTAAGAAGAGAGAATGCTGTATGTCACGGCGGTCAACTTTTTCCGCGCTCTACTGTCAGCGGGATGTAAGACGTGTTCATGGTATAAGGACTACTTGGACAATGGGGGATTTCTACTTCAAGGAGATTCGTCATATGTCGACTAGTCCTTTGACAACTATCAATGAGATTTTTTCCCTTTTAGACCGCTTTCGCTTTTGATATCTTCCCAAAGAGGTCAAAGATTTACATCCCAGCAAAAAGGCTTTTTTGATTGATCGAAACATTCTCAGGAACTGAACAATCGGCACAAATCAATGACCATCTGGATAGATCTTGCCAAATCCATCCGCGTTTGGAACAATTCAGATCTCAGGTTGATACCCCTCGCCAAATCAAGCCTGTATGCGCTCACTCCTCCTGATCCGGATTGCCCATAGGGTTTCGTTTCAAGAATTTCCGCCATGTTCTACTCCACCCAACAGTCCTTTCCATTCGTAATCTCTATGACAGGTGATCGTATTACTCCAGTTGCCACAGATTCAGAAGAATGAATTTCAGACTCCAATCCTCGTACAAGGATTAGTAACTGTGTCGATATCTTTTCGACCACACTGTAATCCTTCTCACCATCTCAAACATCCCAGGAAGTGCCTGACATCTACCAAGACGTCGCGCTCGTAATTGTTGCACAGCCTTTTACTTGATCAGGGTGGAACTCCGTGTGGCAGCGTATGGGCAAGTGGCTTCTGGAAGCCCACACTTGCCAAACACATACGCCGTCACAGGATCTCAATTGATTGTTCGGCATTGACATATGCAGCTGTCCACTGTCGCAGGTTAGCAGAGATCTTCATTGTAAATACTATGGGATAGAATACATTTCGAAAGGTATATATATCGTGGCAGGTATACGGGGATGTACATATATGGTACGAGAACTACAACATAGTAAGTAATACGTGGAGATAATGAGGCTATCTCGTCGCCGGGGAACAAACAATTACAAGAATCGATCTGGTGAGAAGCGCAAGACCCAAGATGCATGATACAGAAAATATCACCAGACAGATATGTATGCAGAAATAGACACTTGAGCTGTGATGAGATATTATCTCATATTGACATCGGTTCGCCCGGAACCGGAGCCGAAACAAATTTCGAATGGAAAGCGGGACGCAATGCCGTGGAAACCTTGGAGTCAGCGAAAGATCGACTGTAAGGGGCCGAGGGAATATATGTGTAGGTGCCTAATGGCGGAGAAGGCGACAACGAGTTTCCTGGGTCGCCAGAGCGTACGTTCGATTGGGAATATCGACTCGACGGAGGGTGGGAGTCGTAGGGATGTTTGTCAGGGTAACTTCGCTCCCAGGGGTGCTTGGATGTTGCGTAGATAGGTGATACATCGTCTGGTGATGAGTCGAGTTCGTCCTCCTCCTCCTCAGATCCATCTGAGTCATCATCCATCGATTGGCTCGCGATGGGAGGGTGACTGAATGAGCTCGAAGGATGTGTTTCGTTGCGGCTATCTCCAGAAACGAAAACGAGGTTGTTAGGCGACCCTCGTTTTCGACGCCTACGGTTGTCGACGGCTTGAGGTCTGGGCGCTCCTGGAGCCGTGTGGTTTCGATAATGCCGACGCATATTTGAGTTCACGTTGAACTCGCGAGCACAGTTCGGCCATGGACATCGGAAGGCTATTTGAATAGAGACAGTTAAGTATTTATGACAAGGGACAAATGTAAAGATTCGGCTTACGGGTGGCACCAGTATGTGTATTGACGTGAATCCGAAGGCTGCTGGGTCGATTGAATCGTTTGAAACATGTTGAGCACACATGTTTCTTTCCATTGTGAGAACCAGAGAGATCACCATCACTAGCGGCATCAGGGTCATCCGGTGAGCGGCCACGAACAGGCTGGGGATTCATGGGCAGGCCTGCAGGAAAGGAGATAATGCCGGCAGAGTATCCACCCGGTGGAGGTGTTATGGCACTAGTGTACTCAGGCTTGTGGGCAGAAATAACAGAACTGCTGCGGGGCGGGCGGACTTGGCCGACGCCTCGCTTCACAACGTCGTGGGGCGATACGGAGACTCTGAAAACCGATCCACTGGACATCTCGCCTTGAGGCTGGGGAGGGAAGGTTGATGTCCCCCCACGGTTTGGAAAGGTGGCGCTCGAAGCAATGTGCTGGAGTGACGAGCTGGATGGGTCAGAACGATAGACATCAAAAGAGAAATCTGGGGAATGAGACGCCGGATTTCCGGCGCGCCGTATATGATGTCTAGAAGAGTAAGGACGATCGTCCTTGGAGATGGAACCAGGAGGTGGAGGCAGCTGTGAAATAGTCGGGTGCGGTGAATAGGCAGCGGCTGTGGTGTGACGCCGCATAGCGGGCGACGACTGAGAGAAGCCCGAAGAGACGACTTCCATGCGTTGTGAGGATGTCTGCGTCCGTTATGAGTTTGTAAAATGAGAATTTTGAGGCAGAGAGTCCTACCGGGTCTCGACGATGAGGTTGTGGTCCTTGTATGTGGCGAGTTTCCTTCAAGAGATGTTCTAAAGATTGTCCAGTCCATACTGACACAAATGTTTATATTCACATACCAGGAAACATTTCGTGGATGCTGGGTAAGACGACACCACGTTCATGCTCCATTGGATAGTTGAGATCAAGGAAATATGCAGATTATCCAGCAAAAGAATCAGAGGATAGGCGTTGACGAATGGATTCTGACAGGCGTATTATATACCACTGGGATATAAAGAATAAGGCAACTACAAGACAGAGACGATCACGGATGAGAGTGAAGGCAATTAGAGTCTGTCCGAGGGTTTATCGCAAAGGGGGGTAGGTTTAGTCAAGAGGTAAAGTAGATGGACGGGCTTCTTGAACGCTCTGTATGGCCAAAAGGAGAATTCCGGGCCAGTCCATGGATTGAAAGAAGGGATCGAATTGCTGATCTGATGCTTTATATACGCGCGGCGATGAGAATACCGGCAAAGGTGATACCAAAAGAGGACGAAATGGAGGGATTGGCGCCTAGCCCGATCCTGATTAGCCGTTGCACTGTCCTGACTTCGTACTGGTTTGGAAATGTGCCGATTTACCGCTCATTACAAGGTATGAAGGCTGTCTCTTGGCTGCTCCATTACATACATACCAGCAATTCACAATTAACCACGATGCAAATCCGAGGACCACCGTGACTCTCGCTAGATGGGGTATCGAATTCTAGCTTTGCAGATTGCCGAGTGTGACGTTGTAGGGTCCCCTCCATGACCTTCAAGCCCGAAGTGATGACATCGGATACAAAGGATCCTGCTTCGTGGTGGATACAGCCATGTTCGGAAAAGACAAAAAACACTCGATGTAATCGTGGGAAAAAGGCACCGTCTTGATATGTAATTGTGATTGTCACCCGTTGTTGAAGCCCATGACACACGGACATCACAGGGATCTGCACACATCTTTTCCTTTTACGCAGATCTTCCGGGACTGATGCTAGCAGTTTCCATTGCGCCGTGCCCATTCTAGAAACTATTCGTGCGCATCGGTGTCATGCCGAACCTTGACACTACTGTATCCAGCCATCATCGTGGATCCGTCTGCTTTTCGTTCCACTCTGACTCCCAAAGCCAAACTCTAAGCCAATATCGGTTTCTAAGATGTTCCCCGCAAACTTCTAATTACCAAACTGCCGATCACGTCGCCGATGTCAACCGGTGTTCTAAAGTTGCAAGCAGGATTTTCGGCGGACGAAGATCTGCAAAGGGCTACGCAGTATCCCTGAAATTGGTAAGAATAACAGGACCAAGGCATTGAATTCCCCTTTCCCAGACAGTGCTTCTTTGAACGAGTCGCAAAGTGAAGAACGATGTGCTGGCATAGTAATCCTGGAGTCACAAAGAAGAGGAAGAATGGGTGGCAAGTCCCTGGACTGCGCGGAGGGGCCTAGGCCTTGCCTTGCCTCGTTCTTTGAACCTTATATGTGGCGCGTGCTAACTCTGTAGAACAAAAGCATCACCAAAAGCGATGGATCAATGCTGCGGCTCTCAAACGATCTACCTCTAGCCCAACAACGTTCTTGCCAACAAGTGCCGTTCCGGTACTGCTAGTGAAAGCTTGTTGCCTCGTGGGCTTACACGCTCGCACTTGACCCACTTGTTTCCAGATATCGTCTTCCTACTTACACGATAGTAAGGCTTCCCATGATTCGACCTTAAGTGCTATCCTAGGTTCACACAGCAGCTTGCTTTAGGTGCGGTACGCCATCATTGATGGATTGCCTTCCATTTTCTGATTCACGTACATTGAGTTAACGGACCCGCTTATTTCTGTGACGGAAACGCCTAGGTCCAGCCCTCATCTAGAGTCATCTGATGAAGAATCGGTAAAGCGCTTCAAAATCCTATTCGTAACGTAACGTTGACGGTAATCATGCGATACACCGCGTGGCACCAAATGCGTCGATCAAAAGCAATACTTGGGGAGATGTACAACAAATTTCGTTCCCACTCCGTAAATGAAGTGGAAAGTACCGACTGGTATTTCCGACGTCGGCGGCAACATCAAAAATCCTATGTCACACGAGCAGAGTCTACCTTGAATGGAACACGGGGCTGTTAGCGCGCCCGTGCTACCCAGTCCTGGGACGAGGGACAGTGGTCGTAGAAGGGCGCATCGAAATGATATATCATTCCCGACAACACGGGATGATGAACGTTGTGTCGAGCAATGATTGTTAGCAGAGTCTTCGATATCGTAATCCAATCGTGATCACATCACGAAGAGCAGATATGCTCGTCTCAAGCAGTGCGATGCGGTGAATTCGCACCGTACACAGTCTATTCATCAGAGGAGTCATTGTTGTCTAGATATCCAGAGAACTTTCAGAACCATCCAGTCAGTGTGCAGGAGTAACTCATACCTAGCTGTGAACATCCCGGGAAGATGGTTTTTACCGATGATAATCAGAATGGGCCGGATAATAAAATATTCACCTAGATCACCTAGAGATCCGTCCTCAGCGTGTCTGTGAGCACAAATATCCATGAGTTTTCATCCTGTTTAGGATCCTCACAACCTTGTTAGAAGAGCGAGACGGCGGGTTAAAAGAAATCACGGACCGAATTCACCCTGACGGCCAGCGGTGCGATCATATCGTTAGGTTTAATAGCAAAATTCTGCGCGGGTACAGTAGCGACAAAGATAACCATAGAAACATGACACGATAGTTATGAAATGATGACAGTAAGTCCAAGGGTTATCCAAAAATCAGAGAGAAGTTCCGTGGAGATAGAAACGTCATTTGTTTCGTACTTCAATATACGTGATAATCCCTGAGGATAACAGAGTTGCTCAGTAGTGTATCGCTGCCGTCCAGACGCAAGAAGATTCCGAGTATGCATCGAACATGATACAAGGGATTGATTCGTATATCAGAACAGTGAACGCCCCAAAGCAACCCCAAAGTTCATGCTAAAAAGAAGGTTACGTTCGGCGGATAGATCCCAGCGAGCTCTCCGTAATCGAGTTGTACATAATCGAGTCGCTAGCGTCGACATAAGATGAGAACCAGCTCAATCTTTATATGGCATTGGAGTAGTCTGACAGCTGTAGATGCCAACAAGTGGCGGGACGTGGGTATATGTCGGTTCGGATATTTACCAGGAGTACGTGGAGTTGGGGCAGTACATCACCTGTGACAAGTAGGTAAAAGCTTTTCGTCCAGAGAGTATATAAAAAGCAGAGTAGGATTACAGTCGGATGTTTCTTGGTTTGACTTCGGAGAGGTCGAGTCAAGAGTTCGAAAAAATCGATCTGTGGCTATGCAGTCGATCTGATGGCGGCAAAGCTGGCGGGCCGTGGTAGCGCCCAAGTTTCCATATCTCTCGAACTCTCTTCTCGAACTCAACGTGCCCCACAAACATCTTCGGGTCACATCATCTCCGTCGCTTCCCATCCATATCTGTACTTATGAAAACAAGCACAGAAATTTCGGTAGCGTGATTTTTATAGAAAATCGGACCCGCTTAGCGCCAGACGCACATTGCCAGTCAATCTATCAATGCCACTGGCTGTATAACGTTCTTTGGCACCCTGACTGACACCACACTTGGTCACCAGACAGTGCGCGCTTAATGTGACTTCCTGATTAAGATGTGTACACAGATTCGCTATATAACAGGGAGTAAGCACTTCTTCTTGGAAAATCCTGCTCATGATCGCCGTGTTTATTCCCAGCGCGAATAGAGATTTCTGTGGCATGATGGTGTGACAAACCATTGTTTCCCTGATCTTCATCCACGAGGTACCGGTGAGCTCCGAGCGGATAGTTCTTGTGCACATGTATGTCTAACTTCTCAACTCGTGTGCGTGGAGCATATTTCTTTCGATATTTTCCATTCCTTTGGGTGTCATGAGGTATATGCGAGGGAAATGGGTTGATCTGGGACATCCCTTTTCTTTCGGCAGCCGGTACGTCCCAACTTCGATGCTGTCATCAGCAAACAAGTCGGTTAGGTAACTTGGGTATATAAGGGAACTAATGTCATCTTACAGCTATAATATATAAGTTGGATTACTTACCCATATCCCAAAAGCAACATCGAACTCATTTTTAACATTTTCTGGCAAGAAGAAATAATCCAAAGTAATCTTCTCTTAATGTAAGAATCTAAGATTCTTTTGAAGCAGAGTAAACATATCCTGATATTTAATTACAATCACTTCTATTGATAAGACCTTTGTGAGCATTTGGCTCTTTGGAGCTGGCAAGATTGCCTGAGATTGTTGAGTGTTCAATGAGTACGGTACTAAGGGCATAGTCTTACCTGTTTGGAAGACACATCTTCTACTGGCTCAGAGAGAGAAGTTGTCGGTACATCAGCACTGAGTTGACATTGTTTGTCCTTCTTCTCCTTCCATGTCTCCCCTAATATGTTCAGAGCGCTGTCCAAACATTTTTTTAGAAAAAGAACAGGTCCGATTATGATAGTTCAAGGCGCCAAGGCTCTGGAACAACCTCGAGCAGGCATTGCAGCGGTGGGTGGCAGGGAGTTCATTTTCAGAAGAGAGCAACATCAATCAGCAGATAGTAGTAGTCGGGATGTTTCCAGTTGCGGCCGCCACAACTTGAATTCTTGTGACACATACTAAGTCAGGAAGGACTGTTGTGTATACAGAGGGCGTTGGCTGCCAAGATTCATCATACATACTACTTGGATCTGTCCAAGACGTGGTAATGATGATCAAGTGGTTTGGAATCACAATAATCAAGTATTTGTGCTTCTGCTATTCTATGTAACAGGGGTTGTCATTCAGGTATAGAGGTCCATTGAGGGCACCCTGTCTCATTCTTCTTATCTGTGACAGCCAATGGAACCAGTTGGTAAAGAAAAACATGACCATGATCATATCCTGAAGATCTGTCATTTACAGCTTCCTGGTAAAATATTACAAAGGTGTGGGAAGGGGGAAAGGAGAGTTCAAGCAATGATATACATGGCTTAGCAAAGAACAGTCATATGCTATCTATCTGTTTGTGATACCCACGTTCAATACGTCCACTTGGGAAACGGTTTAAGATGACAGAGAGGAAGGGGCAGGATAGACATGGGAAAAGTCAAACCGAAGTATTCACTAAAAACTAAGTACATTACCTTGATATGCCTGTGGCGGTCTAACGCTACCATGATGGCTATCAGATCATCTAAGTAAGCCACGTAAATAGGCCGATAATTCCTGTGCATTCTTGACAATTTCTTCTACAATCTCCCTTCTATCTTTCACAAGATTGTCCAGGGAGAAGGGGAACACATAGCGGGGGAGGGGAGCCGCCACTGGCGCTCCCGGCAGGCGTAAAACTAGAGGTTGACTAAGAGATGAGACAGGACTCAGAGTGACCCGGACGCAGGTCTTTGAAGAATGTCAATGCAAGGCGGTTGATAACAACAATGCTTCAACATACGGAGACACAAGACATAATTGCAGGGCTCAAAGCGTTTCAAGAATGTGAACGAGGCGGACGTTGAATGAGTATTAAATACTGATTGGTTGTTTCCGTAGTCACGAACTCCGAAGATCGGATCGTACTGATATCATGATTTCCTGAGCTGATGTAGTCATGTCCTGTCCTGTGACTCTGGAAGGAACTGCAACCAGGGGTTTCAACTTGAACAAGGCGCTGTTGAATCAAAATTTTGTTGATCCCTTGCTGCGCCTTTAGATCCAATGTACTACAGACAGCCTTGCTCCACAGGCTGCAGTCATAACCCGGGTGAGAGAGTTAAACTAGTTGGTTTTTAGGCAAAGGTTCTCACCTTGCCAACCATGTTGAAGTCATTCCTTGTTCTTTTGGTATATGCGCAGCTTTTGCAGTAATTGGGTGCAGCGGTCCGTCGCTTGTTTTTAGGTCAACATGCGGTTACCATGCGGCCTAGATACAACTTCAAGATACCATCCTCGAGGTTTCTGGTGGGTAACATTCTGAATACCGCTGCCCTAGTAACTCCCGATAAACATGCTGGACTTTAAGAGGCTTCTATTCTCAAGTTTCTCAAATTCTCTCTTGTGTTCTCTGAAAAGTGCCGCCTTCGGAAACTATCGAGTCATTTACCTTTCCAGTTGTACATTCGGCTGCCTACCACCAGTACGTTCTCAAGACTTCTAGCGAGCACCATCCTGAAGGCAACCCACCGTTGTCAGATGCGCTAAGCTTCAATGAGTCCCAAATAAACTTGTATTTTCTCGATTTCTTTCTATACAAACTTACCTTTATCGTATGATATCCAGGTCTTCCGGAACGCACTGAAGGTTCTATGTAGTGAGAGCTGGCACAAATCGGAGACACTGTGGCAAGTCTGTGTAGAAAGGCAATACACCCGCCTTCCGCCAATCTTTACTTAACATACATGCTACCTTGCCGCTGCCAGCTGCTTTCTTGACCAAAAACGTCCGCTGCTGCTGCTGCTACTTTTAAATTACAGATATCAAGGGAGCCCGCCACCCAATCCCTCCCAGCCAAATACATTGTCCTGTTTTATGGGTTTTGTCCTTCAAATTGTTTACCCTTCATGTTGAATTTCCTCTGGGTGATCTTGTCTCTGTACAACAAGAACATATCTCCTAGCAACTGACCACTAGGGGTGGCGGCAGAGTTTGAGCTGCTGCTATTTGTTTTGCTTACCTACGCCACCGTAGTTTATGAAAACGTCCTTCCCTGCCACCACCGTCAATACAAAGGGTGTTTCCAGGCAGGAGGCTCAACCTCTTTGAACATATCCAATCCAACAGAATGAATCCAATGCCTGTAGAAATTCAATGTGAACAACTATAATACACATATGTACAGCAGTGGTGGGAGACATAATATGCGGTGGCAGGGAGACATCAATAATAAATGTATGTACAGCAATGGCAGGAGACATAGTAAGTGGCGGCAGGGCAACATCATAGCAGCAAACCAAAATGGCAGGCCTGCCATCAACTCTTCTTATTGTCCAATTCCACCTCATCATCCAATTCCATCAACCAATTGGAACAGTCACTATTATCACCCTCATCCCAGAATTGTCCATGTATGGTTCCTCTTTGCCTTTGATGATTGCCAATATTGTATCAA
>JABAJX010020016.1:0-13445 GCA_018221735.1 Termitomyces sp. K1Aa | reverse complement strand
TGTACCAGCGTGATGGCTGGCGCCATCTGTAGTTGTCATAGTAACCTCTCTGATGATGGTGTAAGTGTTAATGCACAAGGATATTAATGATGTGTATACTGACCTGGACAAGTTTAATATTGTTGTCCTCGGAGACAGGTGCAGCCGTGATGAGTGCGACACGGGTAACGAGGGTGATAAGAGCAAATGTGGCGAATTTCATGTTGAGTTCTGATAGAGTGTTTTCGTTGTGAGGAGTGGTTGATTGAAGCTGGGAAGCTGAAGATTAATTGTCCGTTTCGATGTCCTTTTATACCTGCGCAGAGCACACAAGGCAGTGTGATCGTACGACCAGAGTGGGTCACCCGAACCTCCTCTAAGCAGGAAGAGACAATTTCCGACCCACATTCTGAGAAAAATGCAGTGCATCAGCGCCACATTTGTGGCGAGAAATAGGAGAATCGGTGAATCATGATAGCACCCCTAGTTTCCGATTCATATCCTGAGAAAATACAGTACTTTGGCGCCACATTTGTGGCGAGAAATAGGAGAATCGGTGAAACACAGCGCAGCATGAGCGCCTTAGGATAAAAGGTATTCTTTACTATTATTTTCTTATTCTACAGGAGTCGATGATATGGGAGAGAGTAAGCTTGCGGCTTACAACAGTTCTCCTTGTTTGAATAGAAATGTATATAAGGTATCTGGATCATATGGTCAATTTATGATGAATCCAACATGCTAATTGTAACGTTAACGTTCTACCATTTCATGACATGAGGAAATTTATAATCCGAGTCATAACCCAGAAATATACCCAATCGAAAACCCGTATGAATGATCACTACCAATATGAACCTCCTCCGTTGCCTCCATTACCCCCGTTTCCTCCATTACCACCATTACCACCACCACCACTGTACCCGCCCCACCAACTACCACCTCCGCCATTGCCACCATTGCCACCATTGCCGCCATTCCCCCCATTTCCACCCCACGATCCACCGCCTCCATTCCCTCCATTTCCGCCGTTGCCGCCATTCCCCCCATTTCCACCCCAAGAACCACCACCTCCATTCCCTCCGTTCCCCCCATTTCCGCCATTTCCGCCATTACCACCTCCGCTTCGGCCGCCCCACCAGCCGCCATAGTTCCAGTCGTTTCCACCTCCCCACCCGCCGTTCCCACCATTGCCGCCGTTCCCCCCATTGCCGCCGTTTCCACCTCCGTATGATGGACGCCAGGGGCCCGGGTTGTACAAGCGTGAAGAATGGCGCCATCTGTAGTCGTCGTAGTAACCTCTCTGGTGATAGTGTTAGTGTTTGGATTAGAATATGAATGATATGTTTGTAGTGACTGACCTGGACAAGTTTAGCATTGGTGTCCTCGGAGACGGGTGCAGCCGTGATGAATGCGGCATGGGCAGCGAGAGTGATAAGAGCAGATGTAGAGAATTTCATGTTGGATGAAAGTGTTTTCGTTTGTGAGGAGTGCTAGTAGTGAAGGTTGTTCAAAGCTGGGAAAGCTGAAGGTCATTCGTCCATTCCGATGTCCTTTTATACCTGAGCAGAACATAACGATCGTGGAGCTTGAACACACAAGGCAGTGTGATCATATAACCAGAGTGGGTCAACGAAACCTCCTCTCAGTAGGAAAAGACGATTTCCAACCCACATCCCGGGAAAATGCAGTGCATCAGCGCCACAATTGTGGCGAGAAATAGGAGGATCGGTGAATCACAGCACGATCGCCCCTAGGATAAGTGATTTTCCATACCGCCTTCTTAATCTACAGGAGTCGTGGATTACATACTCTAGTCCGGCTTAAAACACCGGTCACCTGTCAATATGGTAGTCAAAGTGCAATTGGAAGTAAGAATAAGGTGTTTAAATAACGTCTAAATCCTCGGTTCTGGAATATGCTTTTTCGCCCACCGTGCGGTCTCTTCTCGGGCGTTCAGAAGCGGATCGAGTGGTTCGAACGTCCAAGATGCCGCGTGGACGTGGTTGCCCATAGCAGACGCCGGGGAGTACATTGACAACGCTGCGAGGGATAGATACGTGTGGTACGGATCTAAAAAGGGGCCCGAGTCTCAGCGATAGAAAGCGTCAATTTGGATTGGATATACATACCAGGGTGTTCCCCGGGCGCCTTGGCAATACCGCCGTACTTAAATTGACAGGACGCGAGGAAACTAGCGAGGCTGTGTGCATCGACGAGGTCGCCTGCGCCGAGGATCTGTGGGACGTGTACTTATAGTTCAGCAGATGATTATGAAAGGAGGAACGACTAACCTGGAGGGCAGCCCCGCACCAGAAACAGTAGCATGCGTCTGCATCTTTGCCCGTGCGCCCACAGAATCCGCCATATGGGTGATAGTTGCTGATAAGCCAGTGAATTGTCAGTTGATGTTCTGCTGGCGTCAGCGGAGGTTTGGATAGACCAGGTACAAGATGCAGGGAAGCAATGGCGATGTACGTTGTACCTCCTAATCACCAAGAAGAAAAAAAATATGGTCGAAATTGCAAAGGTACTGTGACAGGATCCAGCTTACCTTGAGCTTCACAAAACGGCGCCTGACCATATCCGCCTTCGTATGTCTAAAAGGGTCAGATTCAAAGCTCAATCTTTAGCATTCGCGGGAAGAGGAAACAAATGAACGATCGCGTACCCTACATGATGCGATATATCCGATTGCGCGCTCTTTATCAACAGCGGACCAATCATCGAGCATGGCGCTGATGGCGAACGCACAATAAAGCGAGCGAAGGTCGGATAACGGCACAAGGGGTTCACAACTCACTTTGACGCGTCAACTTCGTTTTGCGAGTTTGGTAGTCCTGAGTAGAGGGTGTGAGAAGCGTATATGTGTGATCAGATGAGATACTGACCGTTGAGACATCGTTGAAGGTGCGCAACATGCCCTGCGCGGGCAAGGGCGGGTAAATTGGCCATTTCTTCATAATCGTAATACATCAATGGCCAGGGGGATGGAAATAAGCAATTGAAGAGCGTACAGGAGAATACTAAACAGTCTGGCAAAGTCTTAAATAGCTGAGCGGCGCATGGCTTAGATTGGATGAAGCAGAGATGGAGGTCCGGGTCGAAGACGCATGGACTCGATCAGTCCCTTCTTGCCTACACATCAAATTTCAATGTCGCGGACTTGGCAACGACGTTGATGTACCCGTCACTCCATGGGTTTACATCACACTATATGGCGTATAGGGCTGTGAATGGTTTATCTTTGTGCCTTCCAAGCGAGTTGCACGCGTACAAGCATGGGTAGGGAATTTCCTATTTATTGTTTCGGGAGTATGTCCGAGTCTCGGCGGAATAGGACTCAGAGTCGATGAGTTGCGCGATCTGTATGCAAGAATCCTTGTAATAGGAGGAAGATATTCTCCGGCAGCTATAGCCATGGTTGGTTGTAAATCCTGATAGTATGTAATATAAATACTTCGAGACAGTCCAGTTCTGCGTACTACACGCCACAACTCGACCTCGTCTACTTTACAATGTCAGAAAGTTCAAAGAGCCAAGAGCACTCCCACGAGATTCAGATGCTTTTGATGGACTTGTTAAGGCAGTGGTACAAGGTGGAGCGTCATTTTTTATTGAACAGCCGTAAGTTCTCAAATCGTTGTAAGCGCTCAACCAACTGGGATCTAAAGTTGTATGTTGCATACGAGAAACAGCGCGGATTACGCTACAAGGCCACAAATAGACGGCTTTCTCATTAGGCAAGGGCATGGACTCGGACACGAGTCAACGAGATATCAAGCAACTCACCTAGATTGTGTGTCGAGATCGCGATGGCGGTAAAGGTGGCGACTTTTGGAGTCAATGACCTATAGCGCTAATGCCACCTCTCAAGACAGAAGAACAAGCCAGGTTTAGTGTTACATTGTAGCCTCGAGCGTGATGGAGGGAAAGCGGAAGTGGGCCAGGATGCTTAGGTAAGGGCGGATGCAAACAACGAGTAACAAAGACACTTGGAGCGAACGATTTGACTTGTGACATCCCCAGTAAAATCTGTTAATCTCGTATGTTGTCTAGCGTCTGCTATAAGAAAAATCCAACTGATTGATTATTCTCCTTTTTTCAGGCTTTTTTTGACTCTATGAATCGACCAGGTGCCGTATATTCTCTTTTGGCATTATTTATGGGATTGACTTTTCCTTGAAATGCGCTCATTCAGGCCAGCCTCAGCAACGACCTCCAAGTCTTGCTCAGAATCCTGGATTGAGCACCCAATTCCGCCCGTCTTACCCTCCATACAGCATGCCACCAAGAAGTGTCAATGCACTGCCAGGAAACAGCTATGTAACTGGAATACAACCCAGTACTCATCGGGCACCCTCGTCTCAGGTACAAAGCTTGGTCTCGCAGTCGACCACAGGCTTCATTCAGCAGCGCGGTCAGAGCAACTTTCCGTTCGGTGGCAGTCTGGGTCAGCATCAATCTGGCACTACACTCCAACAACAGCAACAGCAATCTTCTTCGCATCAGCAACAGACTAACGGAGGCTCCGCTCCTCTACCTCCGCATCTGGCTCAAACACCGAATCTTGCGAACGCGCAATCGGTATCCTCGACTAGTGATGTCGGCCTAGACCCGAATGATTTTCCTGCGCTCGGATCAACGACCGGGAACAATACGTCGGCTGCGAGCAATGGTGCTACTGTGAGCGGTTCTGCGACGAGTTATGCGAGCCAAGCTGGGACTGCGTTGGGTGGTGCTGGCGCGGGGTCAATGGGGGGCAGCTCGAATCAAGCAAGAGACTTTACACCCGACGACTTTCCAGCACTCGGAGGGCGATCACAGACCCCGGGCACAAATGGACAAAGCCAGAATGCAAGCCAGGAGAATCAGTCACACCCCCCAGGTCTTAACGGTTTTCAGCCTTCGGATACATCACAACAGCAACATCGACAGAACCTGCTAGGCGCGTTAGGGGGCAGTATACAACCTGGAACACCTGGCATGTTGAACCTGGGCCAGTCAAGAAATGTGCATCCCGGCTTCCAACAGGGGCAGACAGAGGCGGAGAAACAACAACAGCGGGTACGTCTTGACACCGATTTTCACAACTCTCGGCGGGATGGGCATTGTCACGCGACTTTCCTTTCAGCTAACTTCCACTTTACACTCCATTTGGCCTATCAAACACTAATGTGACGCCGATGCAGAACAACCTTGCTAAACTAAGCCAGGCGCAGGCATGGAACTCCCCCACCGAGAATCCAGGCTCCCAGTCACAAGTGACAGAGACCGTCGGTGCGTTCTCCTCTCAAACGACAACACAATCGCAGCAGAACGGCAACCACTCAACCCAAACGCCTTCGTCAACACACCTAAACGCACCTCCAGGCGTACTACCACCATCATATACGACCACAACCTCGACCCCATCTGGCCAGCAACAATATACGTCAAACGGCGCCCAAGGCGACTCAAATCCCCCGTCAAATCCGAACAACAACCCTAATCCAAGCACGCACCAGAATCCTGCGGCACTGCAGGGGAGCTCGATATCGCATCCGCAAATGCACCCACAGACACCCGCTCAGCAGGTACTCGTCAGCGCGGCGGACCGATGGGGTCTATTAGGGCTCATCGCAATGCTGAAGAACGTAGGGTCGGATTTGGACCAAGGGATGTCAGGCATTGGGACTGATCTGGGCACGATGGGGTTAGACCTGGGTTATAAAGGGTCAGTGCGCACTTGATCTACCTTTTTCCATGTTTTGACGTGGATTGAATTGAATAGGGATCTGTACTCTACGTTCATCACACCTTGGGCAGATCAGTCTGCGGCACGGACGGTAGAGCCCGATTTTCACCTTCCTACATGTTATGCGAGCGTGCAGGCACCACCACCGGGGCCTAGTAAGGCTTCAGCATTCAGCGATGAGACGCTATTCTTCATGTTCTACTCAAGTCCGAGGGATGCGCTACAAGAAGTTGCAGCGCAAGAATTGTGCGTGTTTGCCATTGATTCTATCATTCTATTTTAAACCCTTCATTGCACGATTTTTAATTTTCTCCTTTGATCATGGGCTGATATTTATATTCCTATGCCAGGTTTAACCGTAATTGGCGGTATCACAAGGACCTCCGGCTGTGGATCACGAAGGAGAACGGGACAACGCCATCACAGAAGGTCCAGGGTGGTGAACAGGGCCAGTACACGTTCTGGGATCCGGAGAACTGGTGCAAGGAGCGAAAGGATATGACGGTGCTATACACAGACCTGGAGGAGAAGAACACGCCGGCGTTCGTGCAGGGTGCGGGACTAGTGCCCACTCAATCAGTGGCACAGCAGGTACAGCCGACGCAGAGAGGGTCATTCCAAATGGGGGGACTGTAATCGCCTCTTCAACTGGTTTCAGGCGGCTTGTTGGTATCTCTTCAGCCGGCCTTTCGGGCCAGCTTTGATATTTTTGTACCTCTACCATCCCATCGTCCATCCATACGGTGATCGAACCATCGTCATCATGATTCAATAATTTTTTTGCTCAATCGTGTTCGTACCCTCGAGCTCTCTTTCTTTTCGTGAACTGTTTCGTCTCCCTTCGTTTTCATTTTGATGCAGTTGCATTTTTTTTTCAATCTCATGACGTTGCTTCGTCGCCCCCCTCTGGGATTTTCTTTATTTTGTGAATGGTTGTACAGACCGTAGACGTCGTTGCGACGTCGACTGCCTAGTGTAAGGGCCGCATCAACGATTAGATTAGATTTGAATTTGATCGTGGATCCGATTTACGACGAGTTCTTCCATATGCCACCTGCATGCAGTCTGACAATTTGCTGACAGTCCAAATTGAACCTTTCACTCATCAGCCTCAGGATCAAGTATCGGATGCTCAACTTGTCAACTTGTCGTGTTCTGGCCAACATGAAACTTCTTCACTATTCAAAATTTTGCAACACTTCCCCGGGTGCCAGGCCAATGTGACCCTGGCACATCCAAGCTTTAGCTTTAACTTTGACCAAGATGGGTCTAGAGAGTCAGACTTCGGGGTGGACAAATATCCGTCTAGTACACCTCACAGTCTGCCAGCCTGGCTGTACGCTTGGAGATTCCATATCACCTCAGGACACAGCTGTCATGGTTCACTCGATCAGCACCCCAGATCTCGTACATACTTCGATTATCTCCGTATCACTTGCCATAATATGTCAAATCTGTGACACGGAGCCTTGCGGGCTAGGTGTGTTCGGAGAAATGACTCGGAGTGGAGTGGGAAGCGCAGCCTGGTATGACTGCCAGTAATTGAAGTTTGCGCTAGATGGGGGACCAAAATAGAAGATCATCGCAAGTCCTTTGATAATTTAAACCGGGGGACTATCCCATTAATAGCCCCCCGTAAAACTGAACACAATGTACGTAGCCATTTTTTGTCGCTTTTTCGCATTGAATGCGTTTTCAGGCTCTCCTACTCAAGGCGGCTGTCGCACATGCCTCGCAGAAAAAAATTATTCTTCATTTTTACCACGTTTGCAGTACTTGGGCTGTACGCCACTTTTCAAGAAAGCCCTCACAATCAGTCTGCTGTTGTACCAAAGAAACACACACTTTCACGCCTAGAGATCCCGCCCCCAACATTTACAGAGCTGAGAAAATTGGAAGCGGCGTTACCGCAGCATGACCTCCGTTTACCATTCCCAGAAGGAAAAGACGGCAGATATGTCAAATTTTCGAATCAAATAGAAATGCTCGGATGGAACAACGTCTTTAACGAAGTGTAGGTCCTCTCATATGTCTCTGAGCACTTGATTAACCCTTCACATGGTATTGCAGCCTGATGAATGCCCATCTCGCGTATGCATCGAAACGTGCATATGTATTCAAAGACTTCGTCTGGAGTATGGATCATTACCCGTGGCCAGATAGTCATCGTCTCGAAAACCCTCCACGTACACCTCTCAGTGCCCTCATAGCTGGGACCATCGTCGGGCAACCATTTGAAGAGGGTGACGATGCCCCGCGCTCCGTCTCAGAGAGCTGGTTTGATCAGGTATGTCCCGAGAAAGAAAGGCGGATTATCTACACAGGTGATGTCAAGCCTATCATTGCTTGGAGAGAGGGTTACGACATCTTTAATCACTGGGAAAAGGTCCTCTTTGAAGCACCCGAGAGTTGTGTCGAAATAATTCCCTCTAGAGATGATAACTATCCTCAGGTATTCGATCTGTGGCTTTGGGGTTCCGAACGGGTGCTATCTCTGTGGGACTCGTTCTCAAGATCTCCTACATCACGCCTCCTTCGTACATCCGACATCATCGACCGGTCAATCAAGCGAAACGAACATTTATTCATGCCTCCACCACACTGGCGCTTCCCGTGGAGTATTCCTGGCCCATATACACGTATGATAGCGATGCATATTCGAAGAGGAGATTTCGAGTCAGCATGCACACACCTCGCGACATGGAACTCGACTTTCTATGGCTGGAATTTGCTTCCGCAGCTACCAGATCGATTAGAGTTCACACCGTCTGTTGTCTGGAATACTACAAAGTATTTTGATGCTCATGCCAAGAGATGCTTTCCTAGCATTGATGTCATTACGACCAAGGCAAGGGAGGTACGCAAGGGTTACGCAAGATCCAATCGTCGATCTACCAAGTTAGAGGTGGTGTATCTTTTGACTAACGAGAAGGAAGAGTGGCTCGAGGATCTCAAGAACTCACTCAGGGATGATGGCTGGGAGAAAATTATAACGAGCCACGATCTCGACTTGGACAGCGAGGGTATTGAAGTTGGAATGGCAATCGATATGGACATCGCACGCCAAGCAGCAGTTTTTGTTGGGAATGGAGTGAGCCTTCTCCACTGTTGTTTCTGTGTGACCTCATATATTGAGATATGTAGTGGTCGTCCCTCACGAGTAATATCAACCACCGGCGTCTCGTGGATGGTAAGGATCCTCTCAGTTTACGTTTCTGGTAAAGGTGCGCCATGCAGACCCAATTCTGTTCACTTTTCCACTTATCGTTGAGCAGATTGATGTCATGAGGCTGTTTCTTGTACACTTGAAGTCTGAGTAATAGCATGCATTTCTTGATGTAAGTTATACACATGGCCCGAGGGACTTTGAGAGATTATGTACGTATCTGGAGCCCGATGACCCTGAGAGGACATTTGTCCTCAAGGCAAAGTAACTTCATTACAGGATGCAATTAGACCGCTTACACTTACTGACAAATATCGACCATCCTGGGCTCACGACATCCGATCTCGTCAAGAAATACGAGACATTTTGTACTGCATAAGGCTTTGGACTATCTTAAAAACGGTGCAGAGATCATGGTTTCAAAGTAAAGGCACCGCTATGAAAGCTACATCAGGGCTATTGGTGGAATTTTCTCAAGTATGGGTACGCAGTGGTTTCAAAGATCCGTCAAATTCTCACTAGACCTTTGGAAGACAGATGGATTGTCCAATAACTAGCACACAAAAATTATAATACATATCTGAAGTCACGATTCTGACGATCGGTAAGGTCCAAAAATTCCTGCCCGTTGACATATTAAAAACTAGCAGTTTCGACGAGCCAAAAGAATTACGAACCTTGTCGACCTTTACTTGTTTGACAACACCATCAACAGTTTTGCCGAGGTACATGTTATCGTAGGTGATATCGACTGGTTCCATATCACGAATTCTATTCTCTCTCGCGAGAATCCAGCGGATGACTAGAACTAAACAGATGCAGACAGCATAACAGATCCCAATTATAATCCAAGGAATGTGGTTTCTATGAGTGACACTCAGCAAGATATCATGGGATGTAAAGAGTTGGATTGGACCTTGGCTTAAACTTTTCCTGCCACATAAATGGACCGGCAGAATTTCCAATACAGTATGCACACAACATGACAGCATTTACAGTAATCCTTTTTGTGTGTCCTGAGGTCACGTTCGAGAGCCAAGACAATAAAAGGACAAAACTGGTTGATCTAATAACTATTGTAAAAGACCTTGTATGTCAAAGATTAAACAGGGAAGGAGGTTGCTAGATACTCCCACCATTAAGCCATAGACTGAATAGGAGGCCAACCTTGTTACTCCAGGGCAAGAGATTGACCAAGAATACACCAAGAAGACTTGGAACCATGTATGTTACTGAGACGTATGCACGGCTGTTTTTCAGCCTTGCAGCAAGAGTGACGCCAGTCCAGATTGAAGTGATTTCTACAACACCATCTACACAGCCAAGCAAAGTTGTCTGCAGAATGGTGAAACCAAAGGAATTCACTATGATCTGGCGCTGGTTAGTAAGGGAGTTTGGAACTTGACTGAATGCAGAGAAGAGTGCAAAAAGCCATGTCTTTGATTCAAGAAAAGCCTCAAGCATTCTAATGGGCTAGAGTGAGCTTAATCAATACTAGACAGAGAAAACACCCACTGCTCCATCTTGAAATGTTTATTTTCAACACCAGTTTGATTGACCTGAAGAGTACTAGTAAACTTAATTGACAACTTATGAATAGCTCAGGCCAACCTTGATATGCTGAACAGCAATCACACGTTCCTTCTCAGTGAGAAACCATGCATTGGTAGGTGAATCAGGAAAAAAGAACCTGAATTAGTCTCCATCAAGAATGGACAAAGTCTGCTTTGATAACAAGACATACCAAAATGCTACTGCAGTAAAAAGTGTGAGGATTCCAGTAATAATCATAAGCCTGAGTAGAGTAGATTGTATTTATGAGTCTCATGAGCAGATTTAAAAGGACCTACTTACCATTGCCAAGGTTCAAACTTGCTGGTCTTGATATGCAGAATACCAAAGCTAATAAAGCCAGAGATGATTTGGGCTGAAAAGTCTTCTGACACAGTCTCAATGGGTTGATGGCAACTTATCACATACCTGCACCATTCATGAGGACTATGATACCAATAAAAATGTCAAGTCCTTTTCCAATGATACTCAATAATACAGCAATTCACTCACACCAGTAACCAACCCTCAGTGTCTGCTCAGTCCTAGTGTAGAACATTGAGGTCACAATGAGAAACCCAGCTGTGATTGACCCTTCACACATTCCAAGGATCAGGCGAACAATGAAGAGACCAGCAAAATTCTTGCAAGCAGCATGGGCACAAAGTGCAATGGCCCAAGTAGCAATATTGAGGCTACATCATGATGAATTAGCTACTATCCAGAAACCAGGTTACCAGAGTGAATGCCAAACCTCATCCATTTGCTGACAGGGAAATGCTGGAGTGACAAGTTCTGTGGAAACTCAAAGACCATATAAGAAAGGTAGAATATAGTCCCAAGCCTATTAGAATTCAGTTTGCCACTTGATCCACTCAGGTGGAGTTTCACCAATTATATCTAGTAGAAAAATGCTATTTGTGAAATAGGAATATTTCATAATGAAGATGTCATGACATACTGGTTGGTTGTCAAATGTGTTGCTTCTCTACATTGATGTAAATACTCAGCAGTAGCTATGATAAAGCCAATTCCATTACATACCTGATCCCAAGAATAGCTGCTGCACCAAGTGTTGTCTTATCCATGAATTGGACCCTTTGAAGTGATGGTATCAATTACAAAGAAACTAAAAGACCTTCCTTCCATCCATACCAATAAAGGACTGGTGCATGTCAGCAGTAGGACTGGTGGTCAAATGGCATCAACAACTTACTGCACATCAAGGGAAGGATGTGTCGGTCAATCTTCTTCCTGTCTCAAGGCTTGATCAGCATTCATGAAGCAAAATCAGCAACATATGTACCTGACCCTCAATTCTTCTGCTTCATCAATCTCTACATCCACAGAAGACAGCTCAGCTGCAGTATCAACTACCTTAGTTGAAACAGTAACATGGTTGTGGTTCTTGTTGGCAGCCTCTGTGTCAATGACTTGCTCATTTGGAGACTTCTTGGGGGCACCTAGCCTCATGTTGCAGTGGAGTGGAACAACAAGCAAGGGATCACAAGACTGGCCATGACTCATGAGAAACTGAGGTACTTATATATCGTGCACTTGTAACTTCGGAGAAATGGTCCAGAAGCATGCAAAAGGAAGCAAGTATAAAAATCTTATCAAGAGATGAAAATCTAAAAATATGCAGGGTCTGAATTTTTTTTGCAATTAAATCGGAGAGTTTGAACTCACAACAATGCTATTCAGATGATACCCTGTTTGACAGTTCATGCAAGCCCTGAACCCTGTATAAGTACCTATAGTGTGCTCAATGCAAATGTCATATCCAACACTTGGTATTGTGTGAAAGTTTGGCCGAGAGAAAGTCATATGACATGACTGGAAGTCTTTGCCGTGGCCCGCTTCAGAATTCGACTGCTACAGAACGGGAATTATATTTTGAATACCTCCCGATGAGCGATGAGTTGATCAGAGGTCTTGCCGAACTAATAGTGAGCACATTGGCACAACTTGAATAACCACTTACTAGACTGACTCTCTTGCAGGCAAATTCTGGAGAAGATAAAATAGACATTTTGCTAGTAGAGCTCAATCAAGACCCAACAAAGTTCAGCATCTACAAGTCAACATTATTCTGAGTCGGTGCTATAAACAGTGTAGGAGGTAGAGCGTGTCAAAACGGAACTCGTAACACACAAGAAACTTGCCATCAGCGGAGCATGGAAACACCTGATATCTGGAGCACTTGCCGTGTCCAAGCCGTGTCATGATACTTACGGTGTTGACTTTGAGTAGATGTACCATACAGATCGACTATTATCTGAAATCAAAGTCTGAATTTGCCAGAGACTAGATATATGTACCACTACGTAATTCATGCATGAACACAATGGTTATGGTGGCAGAGTGCATAAACAGGGATGATATCGCTCCAAGCAATGAAGCATGCGTATGTACCTCGATGATATCATTGACACAACAAGTTGAATTGGATGTGAGTGTAAATTTTAATACATACCTCTGCCAGCGTGCCTCACGACCGATGTTGGGGACTAACAGAGACCGTCGGTTAGCGACGCCTCAAAAAATTACTATCTTAAGGAGAAGCTAGGTAGGTGCGAAAGAGCCAAGGAGTGGGGCATAGATGAGAATGGGGAGTCCATGACGAGAGGAGTGATCAAACAACAGAACACTGAACAGTAATTAGGGGTGCTCAATTCTCTGTTCAGTTCGTTCTGTTTGCTTTTTTTGCGCCAATTGAAACACCGTCTGATGAACTCTGCCGATAAGCCGGTGAACTCCTGTTCGAATTCTAGTTTCAAATTCCGATTGAAATTTAAATATCCGTCCAAACCTGAGAATGTATGTTGTTAGAGATACCATCGGCGTCGACATGCCTAAGAGATCTATAGTAGATATCCAGCCTGAACTATTAGATTTCTCTGCTGAACTCCTTCTTACTTCGGCAATCCTTGATGATGACAATCCTGCTGCATGGGAAGATCTCGAATTGGCAGAACTCGATGATAGCTTCCAGGATGACGGAGAGCGGGC
>JABAJX010020015.1:0-13530 GCA_018221735.1 Termitomyces sp. K1Aa | reverse complement strand
TTTTTATGCTCGATCGGCGGAGCACGCGGATCTTCTTTTATGTTCTCATTCGTCTATCACGATTCTTTCAGACTAACTCAAATCCTCTCCAGTGGATTGCCTCAAAATCGTGTTCTTCGTCGCCATGTGGTAAAACGAGTAATCACCTCTACGACCCCAGTAGCTCAACCAGAACCGATGAACACTTTAATATTTCTTACTTACAAGGCGAAGTTTCGGGTCCCGTCGTGTGGGACAAGTTTGTCGTCGGTGGATATAGTCTCGACGCTCAGGCGCTTGGTACGTTCATGTTTACTTTTACCCTTTCTCAATCTCACGTCCGCTCAGCTGCAGCCGATTCTGTCTCCAAGGAACCTCTTGGCCCCAATTTCAGTGGTATTCTCGGCCTCGCGCTGCCTCTCAACTCCGTCATCGCAGGACTCATCACACCGGTCACAACAAACTCTCCGGACGGCGCTGCATGGGCGTCTAATCTTTTCTCGATCACACCTGTATCGTCCGCCCCTTCCGCACGATTCCTCTCCCTCCTCCTTTCCCGACCCAGCTTTGACGCCGTTCCCGCTCAACTCGGCATCGGTCGACATCCGAGCTTCGTCAAGGACCCGTCTACAGTCGAGTACGCAAAACTCGTGAGTGAGAGCCAGGGTACGTTGTTTTGGAAGGTCGGAGTACAGGCGATTACGGTATGGGTTAATGGGGAGGAACGGCCGGTTCAGATCGGAGGGAGTCATGATGGTAGAATGTTCCCCAGCGCGGTGCTTGATAGTGGAGTACCTCTCATTCTCACGACGAGTGCCGTGGCAAATGGGATCTATGGAGCTATCGGTGTACAACCTGGATCTGATGGTCAATGTACGTCGTCTTTCTCTTGTTCTCGAGCCTCAGTCTAACATCCACGCAGACTACGTACCCTGTACGCAACCGCTCAACTTAACAATAACCCTCGACGACAGAACTCCCATCCCTTTGCACCCTCTCGACCTCACTGCCGAACCCACCACTAATGACAACTTCTGTGTCGGTTTAATCCAAGCCGCCGACCCTTTCCTCACATCATTCAATGCACCCGCCGACATCATTCTCGGTGTCCCGTTCCTCCGAAACACCTACACAGTCATGGCGTACGAACCGCCTGGCGGTTCCGGCGTATTCAACACATCTAACACCAGCCCTAGTGACATCACACCGCGTCTTGGGCTTGTCGGGATCACCGATCCAACAAAGGCACTGGACGAGTTCCACACTATCCGTGTGCTCAAGCAACCCATTTCCTCGAGCGCCGGGTCAGGTTCTGGCACCACTTCTGACTCGAATGGAGGCGCGACGGTAGGCAAGCACGTCTCCGTCGGAATCATCGTCCTCGTCTCCCTCCTCGGTTTCTTCGCCCTCTGTATCGGGCTTTTCGGCCTACGATGGTGTCTTACCCGCCGTCGATACCGTCGTGGTTTTGTGAAAGGTGACCCTTCACCCGGCTCTAGCTCCGTTCTGGCTGGTATCGGTCGAGGGACAGAGAAGGACGGCGGGTACGAATACGCACTCACTTCAAACCGCGGGTCGAAGGATCTGAAATTAGCGCCGAGCAAGGAACTCTACGGTTTTGAGGACACTATGCGTAGCGGGTGGGAACCGTACATGCAGGATCATGGGTTGGTGGATCTGGGACTTGGGTCGCCAGAAAAGAGTGAGGAGCACTCTGATGGACATCGGGATCGAGAGATGGGTTTGCGTGAAGGTGAACGCGGGAAAGATGTGGGGTGGAGTGACGCCGATCAGACGCTCGTTATGGGGCGTGGTGAGATCGTCAGTGCGCACGAACGAACATCGAGTTCTGGCACACCGTTGCTCCACGACATTCATATCAACCGAGGACACTCTCCGACTAGTTCGGCCAGTTCTTCGCGGAGTCGAAGTGTGGACGAGTTCGGTGTTTTGCCGCATAGTGCGCATCTGGAAGACGACGCCAAGGCTGGTGCAGGGGATCGTACGAGTATGGCTGGCGTGGGGACTGCTGCCAGGAAGACTGGGCGGCGTAGGGATGGGAGTGATAGTGGGTGGGACCAGCCGTTCGCCTTGGTCGACAGGAGAGACGCAAGTGGGACTTCGACGAACGAGAGCGACGTTGTATTCCGCACGATGCCGGGTGGCGCTCGATGACGAGTGATTGCACTCTCTCCTTCTTTCCTCCCTCTTTCTTTTCGACTCGGTTTCCCGCTACGAATTTCTTTCTGTCTTGACTCATATGGACGACTCCACCTGTATCGTGTCTTCGAAACTCGTGTACTTGTATCACCCATCGTCTCCACCTATCACCACCTCACGTCCTTGATCAATACTCACCTCACTCATCCACATCACGATTAATTTCTCTTTTATCTATATGCCTATGGGACGCTCTCGCATGCTTTTTTGCTTTTTATTCCCTGTTTATCCTGTTGTTTGTTGAGTAATAATACTCATACCTCTATTCCTTGCAGTTACTTAGCCTGATCGGAATTGCGGTATCTGCCCTCCACGACGATCAGACAAATACGCAAGACTTTGTGCTATCCATTCCATCTCAGTGTTCGATGCTAACTATTTCGGTCATTGACAGCAGACAGATAAAGTGTGGTCTCTAGAATGTTGTACGACGTCGCTATGGTGCTTCTGCCTGGCACTATGGGTCAGTCGTGTCAGCCTTGAGAAACGATTCCTGGTTTCGACCAATCGACAGGTCTCAGAATTTGTGAAGGACGCCTGACGTGTCCGCGGATTTCTGATTTGATCCGGTATGCTCATCGATTTCTACTTTCCTTATATATCGTCGAACCCCAAAGACCGGTAGGATAAACTCCGCTCAGATATAAGAAGGCAAACTCACGACAGAGCAGCTATTCTTCCCCCACTTTGATGACGATCGATTTTTCTAAGCCCTCAATAAATCGACCTCCTCAGCCTAGTATCGTTGCTTCAGAGCTTCGTGGTTGGTTTGGTATCCTTGTGGAGCGATGGCGTCTGTCTCCTATTCCATTCCGGCGGTGTCCCTTACTCGCGCCTTGATTTTTGCTTAACCTCGTGCACCGTGCTCGCCGCTTTGCTACTTGTCTTCCGGCGGTGTCCCTTACTCGCGCCTTGATTTTTGCTTAACCTCGTGCACCGTGCTCGCCGCTTTGCTACTTGTCTTCCATCGACTGCTACGACTTCGTTGATGTCCTTGCTCTCATCAAGTGGCGCATGGTTGACTGATCCTTCTCATGTATATCGTGACGCATATACTCATCGACTCGACTTGAGACCCCCTTTGTCGATCGTACCTGCATGTATCCACCCCTATAGCTTCAGTGATCTATTCTGGCTTTTCATGGGCTTATTGTTGATTGCCAACCCACGCATATATCCACCTGAATAGTGATTGATGAAACTATGGCGACCCATTATTCGTGAAATGAGCTCTTGCATCCTCGGATCTTCCGTTTTTCGATACACGCCTCCTTATAAACATCTGAGTTGATTGGCGGTGCATAAACCGATGGTTCAGAGGTGTCAAGGTGTTCGATCCCTCGACCGGCTGATGGAACAAAAGCGTTTTACGTGTCACTCGTATGCTGTACTTCTTTCCAGTACGTATCGCTCTGTCTCTTTCTCTGAGTCTAATTTGATGCCAGACTTTCAACCGAATCGTTCTAATATGACGATTAAAATTTCAACTCGGGCTGTAGCAACTTGACTGAGCGATAGCGCCACGCCTTCTTCGTGTCACCTCTAAATATACCACTATGCGTTGTGGCTACGTGTTCTGATTCCAGAGACTTCGCGTCCAATTGAAACTCCATTAACGGTTGCATTGATGCAACGTCCCTGTGAAACGATGATTACCAGTGGACACGAAGCAGATATGTGCCTGCCCTGAAATGATCATCTTACGATTAACTCTAAGAGCAAGCGAGAATCGGTACCGTGTAGAGAATATAGGGATAAATAACTCAAGTACTGCCCATCCCCACGATGCAGAATCCTCCCCAAATTCTCCCTGTGTACACTGTTCGTCGTCAGACCCTCTTGTAAACGTTGGTCGACAAATCAGTGAAAATTTTGACATTCGCCAGTTCATACGTATAATCTTGAAGGAGAGTCCTCGCTCAACGCGATGGCGGGAAAGTTTGACAACGAACAATGAGCGTAGCGGCGGAAAAACACCTGGACCCATCAACTTGAATCAATGTATCGATCTCAAATCGATCTCCGTACACAATCCGTGCATTCTATGCAAGAGTAAATTAAGGGAATTGCAGTAGCAATCGGTGTGAAAAGGGGTTAGGTCGGTGCATCAGTTTGACATCCGAGGTGTCTATTGGATAGCGATGGCAATGCATGTGCCAAACACTGGAGCAAGTCAACACCTAACCACGTCCATATTCAAGTCGCTATGAGCCTATGAGACCAATCATTACTGGAAGCTCGAAACTATTAACTATCAGCTCCGGGGACCGGGGTTGATTGGCGAATGCTGGATAATTCCGAAGGCCTTGACTGTAAACGGCCCAATATACTCAACAACACTATAACAGCCTTGTGATATAACCGAATTTAACTAAAACCTCTTGCGCGTTTATCATGGGTTTATGTAGCAGCATCCGGGACATCAACCATCTTTGCAGAATCAACTGTCATCATTATTGATGGTCTCTAGATACTTTGATAGCATCGAATCCGGAAATGATTGCCCTGTGTCTTTCATCGTGATTGTCCTCGCCCGTGTGTAAAAGATTCTCTGATGTTGCTACGCTCTCGTCTGAAAATTTATGGTCGACTCTGTCACAATGGTTCCAGGATTTACCCTTACCTTCTCGAGTTCCAGAACTGATATGCATGAAGAATATCCTTCAACCTTATTAGTTTCTTTCCAACCTTCATGTTCGGAAAGCACGCTTACTCTTTGAGTACCAAACGTCAGAGCAGCCAGAATGGGTACTAATTACTCAGTCGTTAACCTCAGGTTTCTCTCCTAGACGAGATGGAATGACATACTTGCAGCCACAAGTATGGCCCAGACCGCTGTGGTATCGTTCCCAAGGTCATTCATTGCTGACACGTCCAGCCTAAAGTTTAAAAGTTGTGAGGCTAGTTTTTGCGACGATTGTCATGTCGAATAAACCGTACCCATCTGCTATGAGTATCGTGGTGTTGAACAGTGACAGCCTAAGAAACATGGACAACGATAAATATGGTTTATCCAAGCTCGACTGCTTGAAAGCACCCCAATGACGATATAGGATCACAGCTGTATGGGCTAGACACAGGTCATCAGTTACAGTTTGAACTGCGATGGGTGAAACTAACCTTCGACAGCCAGAACAATGGCGGAAGCAACAAAGATGATGATGGCAGAAGCCAAAGTCCTGTGTCCTCTTTCACTCCATGTTACCATTTCATCACTTTATGAAAATGACTTACGGTGCATTTGTCTTGATGTAACAATAGAAGTGATCTGGCTGCCGAATCACCACCAAAGGGTCTCCGACCAACTATCAGGAAGTGAGTGAGAAGGAAATATATACGGTGAGTTGGGGCAAGGAAGGACCATCAATACAGCGTAACCCATCAAGAAAAAAGTAATCCATGGAAACAGTAGGAGCTGTAATAGTTTCAATCAATATTCGGGTACTATAGAAGTGACGCCACAATACCACTTTTATCACCCAGGGCTTCGCTTCTTTCCTGTTAAACGTCAGAGCAGATGCAAGGATGTAATACTATCACACGTAAGTCATAATATAAGCCTTTCTGGACCTAAAAGGTGATGGATGAACCGACGTCTATCAGTAGAGCCGCGTGACTAAGAGCACACCTGTATATGAGGGAGATGTCTTTATCTGTGAACGAACCGCAACACGAAGAGAAGTGAACTTACAAAGTAGGGCAAGAATAAATCAAAACAGCCTGTGCTATGCATACCCCGAAAGGCGGTTCGGGTCCGGTTTGGGATCCAAGAATCAAGAGGTACGAGAAGGAATAGATTATCCATGATATGATCACATTATACCACCCTTTCCTACGGCGAATGTTGGGGGACAAGAAAGCTGGTACCAGTACCGCGAGATTTAGTACGATGCCTAGAAATAAGACTCTGTTGAAAATGAACCGTTCGACGGAAAAATTATTCGACGCTGGAAGAGTCCGAGGAACGAGTGGCATTCAGAAGGAAATGAAAGATTGGAAGATCAAACGAAAATGCTGATTAGCGCAGCAGTCCTTAAAGGCGCGTCTTCTTAAGTTCAAGAGCATTTTTAGTATAGTCTCGCATGGAGTAACAGTAACCATCAGATTGAGATCTTACTCTGGGGAGGAAACCATTTGCTTGTGCTGATTATGTTGATCGGCGAGGAGGCGTCAATTGATTCATCATCTGGAATTAGCCCGTAGCGGCGTCAAGTAATTCAAGACACGCGAGGGGAGCTTACCTCCTTTGAAAAGGCGTTGCAATTTTCATATGTACTACCATCATATAGCCTCGGGCTCGGGCGGCTTTACATTGCATACACACAAGATGCCGTATGATCACCTCTGAGTAATGTGATCAACTTTCACGGTGAGTCGTCGAGTACATTTTGACAGCCGTCTCGAATTCATCATTTCGCTCTAGAGACGACGATTAGGATGCGTACGGAAACCATTTCGGCTAGAAACGAAGTAAACAAGTATCAACATGTATTTAAGTACTAGCCACTCACTAATACCAGTTCCTTGTATACGTTCAAAGAAATCAAATCACAAGCTTCGACAAGGCAGGAATATAGAAAGGACAAAACCGTTATCGACAACTGTTGGCGTCAAAACTTTGGTTCGTCAAATTGTGCCGCGCCGGCGCATGGTTTGACACAGACAACTGAACAAAGGAGGTTTGTACCCGGGCCTGTGATGTACATAGAATCAATCCCAGTACCCGAGGTGCGTAGCTCGTACGTGGGAGTTGGAAAGATCGGTTTGGAGACGAACGAAGCTTATGCAAAAAGCCGAGCACATATCGGTCCCATAATGCCCCCCCTGCTTACAGGAGAGTCGAGATAACCGTCTGTTTTGATTTCTTAGTGAAGGATTTCGATCATATAGACGTTTGTCGGTACTAAGGTCATGATTGTGCAGTCCTGAGGAGTATACTTACCTCCAAGGCCGTATGATCATGTTTGAGATACCGGCGTTCGCGCATTGACACCCAATCATTCGCTCCAGACTTATTGACTAGGAGTTAGAGTTGAGTTGTTGTTACATATACACGCGGATCATGGGGCGGTTGAATATCCGGTTCAGATCGGGCCGTAACAACACGTGATGGTGACGCGTCAGACGCGTCCTCCGAGTCTACTTTCATTTCTGCATGACAGCCAGAAAGAAGAAAAAAGAATGTTTTGAGTCCAGTACGCTAGCCCTTGTGTCCACGCTATACCTCGTTATACAAGTGAGCCGGGCTGAGAATTGAGATCACGTGTATCGATCGAACTCTGCAGAACTTTGTTCAGAACTTGAATAAACATATCGATTGACTCTTGAGCCTGACTCGACCTGTGAGCTCATTCCTATCTTCCAGTTTATGAAGTTTGAACCCTATATGCTGGGAACTATTCTCTCCACTTCCATTGAATAGGTATGTACTCATCCATTCTCCCAACTCAGCCCAGCGATTCATGACGTGACTCCGATTGACCTGCCGCTCTGATAGTTCTTATGCTGTGCGTAAGATGAGGATTTCTGCTACGACTGAGGACTACGCCTCATTTCTCCTTGTATACCCTCAACTCGCCGCTGAATTGTTGGTCTGCGCATTCGACATCTACAATGCTCAGCACTCCGAACGATTTTGAACTAGATACATATATTCGGTGTGGGTTGTATGGAGCGGTCAAGTGACATGTGCCGCAGTCGTGAAGAGTGTAGTTGAGAGAAGGCAAAGAACCGTGAGTACGTATCCACCTGATTTCAACAAGATTTCAAATGTTGAGGACATCTCACCTCGATGAAGAAGGCTGACGCAAGATGGCCCGCGCACATATTCCAAAAAAGTCTCTTCCCCAGGCTCGAATTCTTGTCGCTACACGAAATTAATCTCCTACATTTATACTCATTGCGAGTTAAGACCAGACCACTCCGATGACAAACGCGTTGGGGACCGAAGTCGAGATTCACAGGTATTGATGCCACCTCCAATGAGTAGATATGTCCAGTCCTTTGTAGGCGGGCGAACGAACTGGAGATGAGCGCAAAGGGTGTCGTGGTGATAGTGTGCGTAAGGTCTGTGCTGCCCATCCGTCCTGCATAGTTCAGTATTAACGAAGGGTATGGTCATCCAGAGAACGGAACCGTCAGTATAAATGCTTTGTGTCAATCGGAGGCCATGTCTGTCAGAATCCCTCTTGATCTTTGCATACATGTCCGACTCGCCAATAGAGATATGTTCTGTGGTCTTTTACTAAGGCAATCATGTTATTAAGGCCTGCGATTTGCCATCTCTTGTTGGAAAACGGCGACCTGCAAGATTCAATTTGACTCCAATGACTGGCATTTGTTGCGATGTTCACAAAGTCTATTCTTTGATGAAACAATTTCTTTACAAGATTGTAGTGGCCGTATCTCCTTGGCTAGGTAACCGCGACATAGTTGAGAACCATTGTCAATAATGAAAAGAATGTTTCCAGATCACCAAGCGGCAAGTGGTTTGATTCATCATTGAATGGCTTGATTTCTCCATGAATTGCAATAGCCAAGTTCGGTCAAGGAAAAGGATTCACTGCGAAAGTCAAGGCCTAATGTCAACTTGTTATTGAATCTTCTGGCAGGCTGTCCTTGTCAAATGATATCGAACAAGATGTCCAAGCGAAAGAAAGCTCGGAAAACATTCGAATGATCGTTCTGATCGTGTCTAAATTGATCTTGACTGCTATTTGATACGTAATGTAAATGTTGGCAGGACACCAGAGTCTAAAAATACACCTCTTGGTACAAAGATTATCACGTTCTCTCTCCGTATTGGTGACGATAGTTCAACGAAGATCAACTGCGACGTCCGCCTGCCATACACCGTCCCAAACATTGACCAATGCCACCAGAACGAGGTGCTTGAATCGGATGCCAGAAGTCGCCAAATTCCATTCAGAGGAGTGAGAGGTTTCTTGCCGTGTTTTCTAACCATAGAGTGAGAATTGAACATGAAAACCAGAGAGGAAGCAACAAACCTCGACAAAACGCGCAAAATGTCTAGCTATATATATACCCAGTTGAGCACGAGTAACAGGGAGTCCACCAGGACTGATTTCCATCTGGTTGTAGAATTCTACATGCTCATATCCCGGCCACTATAGACCTTTATTATCAGCTGAAAATCATATAAAATGATAAGGGAATACTCACAATAATACGGAACGAGATACGTTCACGCCCAGTATGCGCAAGAACCATATCCCCGCGCCTTGAATCATGGAATATATCGCAGCCTCACTACGATCTGACAGCTCCCGCATTTGGACACCCTGGCCGTTATACCCAATATGGTCGAACTGAATCGCGGCGTGCCGGCGAACATTCTGTCCCATCGTCAGATCCCATTTCGAGGAGGGGGTGTAAGGTTTCTGGGGTAAGCGGCGGCGTGTAGGAGAGAGGAATGTTGTAATTCCTGAGGCACCTTCGAGGGTGGAGTACTGGGAACGCTGGGAAGAGCGGATAGGAGGGTGGAGGGGATTTGAGTAGGACATTGTGATTGCATGGTTTTGTGAGGATTAGCGAAGAATTTGTGAGCTGGGTTTGCTAGTATAGAGACAGACATTCTTACCTCGAGTTTTATGGATACGATGCAAAGCCAAAGAGGACATCGTCAAAGAAGATTGGGAGCAAAGCGCGAGACGCATGAAGGTCCAAGCGCACGGGCAGGATCATTCGGTCTGAAGTTTCCTACAGTCAAAAATTCCTCAAGGCAGATATAGGTATGCAGCTTTGACTATCATAAAGTCAATCGTAAGAGATAACGTAGTATTTTACCTGCGGGCCTGGGGGAGCAGTGATTTGGGATTGAATAAGTATATTATAAGTTGAATGTCGAACCCCATGACAAAGTAAAGCAAGCTTCCAGCTCGTGCATAAGCTAATCAGAGGCAGCATCAGGACACCTCATAGTCAGAAGAGGTGGTTCATGACGAATGAACGGCAGCAGAGGATGAGAGAGGTGATGTCGTCTGGTGAGCTATGGCAAGTGTTGTTCCTTGTTTACCGCGGTTCGAACCCTCAACAGTCATGTTCAGCACAGAGCTGAGATTCCTCCCTCTTCTTCTCATCCCCTTCATCTCGGTCCTATGAATGACAAGTTTTCAATCTCGCGAGAGGAAGAGATATGATTGGTTCATGAGACAAACAGTACTAGTCACGTTCTTGACCAACTATTCGCAACGACACATCGAATGTCGACTTGGAATCCTGCAGCTTTGCTTGCGAATGAATTCTTTCCCAGTCCTATAACTTCCTCCTTGGTAAGTGATGAATACCTCTTCTTGCTCTGATGAGACTTGGGTTTGAAAATTGAAATTGACGAGTACAAAAAACTTGAAGTACGCATTCTGTAAGTTCTATACCTCTCCCCTCCCAAAACAATTTCCTGTTCTCTCGTCTAACAGTATGCTTCAGTGAATAAACGTGGTCTCAGTATCCTCTCTCTAACAGTACAATCCCAGGGTCGGCAATACCTTTTTTGACTTCCACGGTTCCACCGCCTGAAGGTATAGCAATTTTTGTGACTCGCGGTTTATCAACGCAACAGATTCTGGAGCTTAGGTGCAAGACAGACGCGATACCCCGATATACGCCAAAATTATAGCCCCAGGAGTGTTGGATTTTTGGATGTCCCTAGGCCTGTGTTTTATGTACCGCGTGCCACTGGAACAGAGCCTGAAGAGCATGCGAGCGTGCAAATTTCGACGGCTAGTACTCAGGGTGGTATCCATGGTTGGGGACCAGCTCCTGTCGTAGTTATTAAATGGTGTGCTACTCTGTTATCACCTTGATACAGCATGACGATCAGCAACCTGTACCTTACAGTCAATGGTTATTCTAAGGAACTCGATGAGCCGCCTGATTTTACTTAGGGTCATTACAGCGACCTAAGAGCTAGGTACTTTTCCTAAAAATCTTTGAAAGCCCTCCAGAGGTGCGATTATCAAATATCGTCGTAACCTGTACTCTTCCTCCTCTCTCAGTTTGATCTAAACTGAATTCGAGCGATACGCATATTTTTCGATGGTACATTACCTGTGAAAATATCAAGCTCTACATGACCCATTACTCATTGCTCCGTGCGCATCATCCATCATAACGAATCTCTGGAACCTCATATTCGAGCACAACTACGACAAGATAACAATGACATTTCAACATTTCAAATCAAGATCTCGCAACATCTGCTAATTGTCATTGACCTTCTCTCGGTCTCTGCTATCCATACCCGATGTGTTGAGTGCGATTGATGAACGAAGTTAGTCAGAGGTAGGACGGCATATCAGGAAAATTACACCCCTCAACTCCAATCACCCAGATTTGTCTTTCCTAATTCTCGTTAGGCAGAGAAAGATGAATGAGCGTAGAGAAAACCATCCACGAAAAATTGACGTACTTTGAATATGACGCGTGGCGGTATATACATTCCAAATCTCAATACTTTGTAGGTCGCCATGACCGTCGACTTCTGCAAAGCAGCGTATTTTGATCCCTAAGTATAAGGAAAAAATTAGCTTTGTTAATCGGACAATATAAAAGCGAAGATACGTAAGTGTGTAAGGAAATAGAAAAATATCAGATGCACTATTTCGAGCTCGACATTGGCTCAAGGACGAACTTGAAAGTCATGGCTCACTGGCAGAATCCAAGGAAAGAACGCGGGATCGGGGGTATAAGAGGATGGTGGATGTTTCTAGGCGCTGAAGAAAAAACAAGATGATTATCTCCAACCGCTCATGTGTCTCAGTTTAAGAATAAAATATAAAATGCGGGAGGGGTCAATAAACAAGAGAAAATTGTCTGCGAAAACGGCAGAAGTAGAAGTCTTCAAGTACCCAGACGGAAAGGCCAAAAGCGCAGCCAGCAGCACAGCAATGTGCTGCGCCCGTGAGGTAAAAGATGTGGGAAGAGAAAATATCGTATAGGCCAGAAAAGACACCGAAACCGCCCCAAAACAGAAACGAAGAAATATCGAAGAAAATAGAAATCTGAAATACTAGTACATTCCACAACTTGTTTAGGTTGGGCTGAGAGTCAGAGAAAATGCGTGGGAGGCGAAGACGAAATAGCCAGGTTGACATTGTACACAGACAACTTTTCAAGTTTCCTTTGGAGTTGGCAGTTGGAATGAAGCAGTGAGAGGTTGCCGATGCACCAACGATGCCCGGAAGGAAGGTTAAAATGCCGTGAGAAAAAGCTATCTCATTGCTGAGTCGATACACAAGTTGTACACAAGCGCTCAGCACTCAACACTGTTGTGCTCCCTTATACATGTCTGTTCAATCCGAATCTGATTCCGATGGTGGCTTTGAAGACCAAGATTGCTCCCTTTTCAACCTTGACAATCTTGCCCATGAATATGGCTTCGATACCTGGGAATCAAGTTGCGAGTTCGCCGATATGAGATACAGTAATTGCTCCTGGCCGACCTCTAATGATATGAGGCTTGTGGAGGCATTATGGCGCCCTCAAGATGGCGCAAGGCGTGTACAGGTCAAATCTTGGGGCTACTATGCCGATTCTCAGGAAAATGCGATTGAAAATTATGTCAGAAATTGGTATGCCTCTTTCAACCAATGATAATCTCAATGTATAACTTGAACACTGGAACAGCGACATTCTGCCTGTAGAACTCATTAACATGATCTGCGGCAATTTAAGCGATGCGGGCGACATAGCTTGCCTGTCGATAACGTGCCGAAAATTCTACGAAGTGGGCAGAAAGCGTCTTGAGCACGAGCTGGAAACATCGATTGGTGTACCAAGTTGGGTTGGCGATCGGATTATCTGTTTGGGTGACTTTGCAGGCTGGGAAGACCTGCCCTCAGATCTATTCACTGAAGATGAAGCCAATGTTCTCACTTCACAATGCGAGGCATACCCCGAGTGGTCTGTAATGGGACATTTGAAACACTTCCGAGAGCGCCATAGTAAAGCTCCGGTGCCTGTTGTATCGGCCAATCGAGATCCCGGTCTGAAAAGATTCTGGGAGGCGCTCAAAGGTCGTTGTTTAACATACGACTTCGAACTGCTGGAATCCTTGATCCAAATTGATCTCCCAGACTACTCAAAGATGTATAAACGCAGTAGGGATCCGTTTGTCCTCCGCAATCTCATCAGACGGAAGTACATTCGTGGTGATGCCTTCTACGAAGCCGCTATTATAGGCCAACACGAGGGCAATCCAAAATATTTATGCTTCATGATGGTACTCATGATGTCGCACCTGTCATAGGGAGCCATATTGATACAGTCCCTCTAATTACAAACAAAGGTGTATGCATTTCAACCTCTAAATTA
>JABAJX010020014.1:0-11901 GCA_018221735.1 Termitomyces sp. K1Aa | reverse complement strand
CGGCGGAGGAGGGCGAGCGCTGAGCGCTGAGCTCGAGCTCGGCGTCTTTTTTCTTGCGTCACAGGCGATACACGAAACTTGCTCGAAATGGTTTACATTAATACAAGAGCTACATTATATACATCTCTTTAGATCTTTGCAGCAGGAGGTACCGTTCCAAACAACTCTTCAAGGAACGCATCGCTATTGGGCGGTCTCCCGAGGAACGCCTGTGCGGAGGATATTAGCTTCGAACAAGTAACCAGAAAAACCCTTACCTTGAGCGAGTCAAGCTCCTCGCGTGATCCACCTGGAAGCAGAATATCCTCTCTATATCGCTGACCACGCGCCGGATCGAGAGGGTCAGCTTTGAACACCGTCGCTGTACGGACCTCAGCCAAAGGGGCGGAACGCACAACATCATCCTACGCACCATACATATCCGCCGCAAAGACAAGAGAGTAAGTGTACCTGTAGCCACCAAGTCAGCTTGAATAAATCGATGTGGGAGGGTCCGTTTATTCACCCGTAGTATCCTGCGTCGTATCCACCAGTGATGTGCCCAAAGGTACCTAGAGCCGAGCCATAGGTAAGCAAGCGATGAAGGGGGGTCGGTTCGTACCTTGTCCAGGACACGCCTCGACCGCCTTGACGAGCGACACCTTCTCACGGAGATGATTCCACAGCGCCGTGTAGTCTTCAGCCTCTGAGGATGTCACACATACATACGTCAGCCAGGAAACTCCTTAATGAACAAGGACACACCTTGATCGGTGTGCACTTTGAGGTCGAATTTCGCAAAGAAGAGCTGGCGCAGGTAGAACAGCCCTACGTTGACGTAGCGGCTGTGAAACGAGTAAGAGTCAAGAGTCAGGCCGCTATGAGGGAACAGAAAACGCACCTCTTGATGATCTTTTCGATAAGTTCAGGTGATAGAGGTTTCTTGGTCTCGTAGTGACTCGACATTTGAGCGAGCACCTTGGGTTCCCAGCACCTAAAATGTGTCAACATCGCAACGAACCTAGCAGTAAGAGACACACCAATTCTCAAGCATCTGCGACGGTGCTTCGACAAAGTCGCGAGCAACACTAGTTCACCCCATCTTCAGCCTACGAACTCTGACAACCCAGGCAGAAATACCACACACCTCGTACCATGGAACCGCGCATACTTGGTTTTACTCAGCAATCCATGGAACACATGTCCCATCTCGTGGAAAAAGGTAACGACATCGTCGTGCCTCATCAATGCAGGCTTATCGGGTGTGGGTTTCGCGAGATTGGCAACCATGGCGGCGATGGGATAGTTTCGTTTGCCATCGGTAAGGTCATACCCGGGGAGAAGAGGCCAAACGGCGGCATGAGAGTATTTGGAGGCTGAACAGGCATCAATCAAACGAACTGAGGGAAGGAGGGCAGGGTACTTGCCACGAGGGAAAAGGTCGAGATAACACCATCCGATGAAGCCAGATTCGTCCTTGGCGTCTTTTTCCCAAACAGCAAATTGCTGCACCTCTGCATGAAGATAATTAGAGGAAAAAAATGACGATGGCATTCAATCAAATACAGACCTGGATGCCAGGTTGATCCTTGGAAAACTTCAAACCTTACACTGAGTAGGTTTTGGTAGATTTCAAGGATGGCAGGAACGACGACGTCCACGGGGAAGTACTCTTTCACGAGCATGTCGTCGAGCTCGAGAGTCTTCTCAGTGAACTCGCGGTCGTAGTACCTATAGTCCCAAATGTAGAATTCCCCGTCGAATGGAAGGCCCTTCTCCTCGTGCTCTTTCTTCTTCAGCGCAAGAAGCGTCTCGCGCTCTTTGATCCCAACAGGCCGCAATTTATTTTCAAGATCGTTGAGGAACTAGATGCAGTGAGATCAATGACTCTGTCCACAAGAGTGTTATAATCATATTTACATCGTCCACGTTTTTGCCAGACTTGACCATTTTCTCTTCGGTGATATAATCAGCCCTATATTCATGCATTATGAACATACAGAGAACGTCAAAGAAGGGTGGGTGGGGTCTCACCAAGTCTTGTAACCAAGTAGTGTTGCAATCTTGCGGCGAAGGTCAAGGGCCTTGCTTAGAATAGGAACGTTAATCTCAAGCCGGCTTTCATGACCTTCCTGGGCACGTCTACGCGTTTCGGGATTTTGTGCAAATTTGAACTGGGAAAAGCCATGAGAAAGGTTGAGTTGAGTTGGACAAATCGAACTTACAATTGGGAAAATGTCTGGGGTCTTGTAGGTCACATCATAAACTTCTTTGCCACCTTCCGTGCGTTTCGTATACCCGGAGATGACATCCTTGGGGACGCCTTTGAGTTCTTCCTCGGTGAAAGCAATCACACCCTGTAAAATTAAACTCAGTTCAAGATTCGTTTAGACAAGGAGGCTAGCGAACGTTCTCTTCGTTGAAGTTTTTCTTTATAAAATGGTCAGGATATAGAAAGGACAACGTAGCTGTTGGACATACGCTAAAATCCAAGCATGCCTGTGATAGTTCTTTCTTCAGAGCAGTCAATTCAGTCCGTTCCTTCTCTGGAAGAGCCAAACCCGCGCGTGTTCCATCCAAGATCTAGTGTAGATTTGATCGATCACGATGAGGGAACCTAAAAAGCTTCTGCAAAACGCACCGACTTCTCTACAAGACGCTTCTCCTCCGGTGAGAGTTTCTCCCACTCTCCAGATTCTTCCAGATTCTTCTTGGCCGCAACCTTGGCGTTGTACACATCGAGTCGCATCGATGACTCGATTCCGAATTGACGAACAATCGATTCAGCTTCATTGGAGGCATCGCGAAGTTCCTTGTTAGGAGAAACGTTTTGATAGAAGGCAAGAGGCTCTGTTCCAGCATCAAAGCGCGCATCGGCGTCCGCAAGCGCAACCTTGAATATCGATCAGCACAGGTCTCCTGGAATTTTGAGTATACCTACGAAGACCTATTCGATTCGCGTGAGAGGAGACTGTACGATGAAAGACATATACATACTGAGGTGAAGTTACAATCCTTGGGAGCCAAAGCGCCTACCGCGTCCTGAACGGCGCGATTAGTAGCGATGTACTCATCGTTGAGACGACTAATGTCCTCGGGAGTATGATTCCATGATGGCGGAGGCTGTGGCGGGGTGATGGACATGGCTGTTGTAGGAAATGAGAAGAGGTTAGACTTGACAGTGGCTAAAGCTAAAGGCCTGGTGAAGGTCCGGCTTCTACATGTCGTCAGATTCGCTCGGATATCTCCTGCCATCGATCTGAAGTGCACTGCAGCAAATCCAACTGCAAGCGCTCCTCCCCATAATGTCCTCGACCGGACAAGGTCTGGCAGTCGCTGTGTGCCAGCCCGTAGAGCCATCGGGTTGAACGCCAGCACACAATTTTCATTAATTTTTCTTGAGAAAGGCAATCTTATCTTATCTGACTTAAGAAAGAAAAGAACTCTATTATCGCTCAGTAGTGAAAATACAATTACAATGATTTTGACTCGTTTGTATAACATATCAAGCAAACGAAGAGGTTGGATTTGATGAGGCGTCATAGGCGTTCGCCTTGCCACTAGCTTCGGCCTGGAGTTGCAACGTTTTCGGCGCATCAAACTTATCCATAATAACCTCGACCAACTGCATCTTGTCAGCTCGCGCGAAGGCACTATTGTTAAGAAGGTCGGAGAGTTCGTCCTTGGTGCGAACGGTGTACGAGCGCGATAACGTCTCATCCTCATCACCAAGAACTTTGAGAAGACTCGTCCATGTCCAATTTGATATATCGTTATATTTTCTATCATTCCAGTCAATTTCAGGCTTTGAGGTCGAGAATTACTGTAACGTACCGAGTCTTCCCATGAATATAACGTTCGATGGTGTAACCACGGTTATTGAGAACGAAAACGATGGGTTTCACCCCGACTCGCAGCATCACAGAAAGCTCTTGAACAGTGAGCTGACTGCAACAGGGCTGTCAGCGTATAACATTGGATCATATCAATATCTTCTCACAGGCTTCCATCCCCGACGAACAATATAGATCTCCCTTGACCTGATTCTTTCACGACCAATGATGACCCCAACAGGCTTCCTAGAGATCAAATGTCGCATGAAAAGCAGATTCAAGTCCAAAACAAGGAGAACTCTTACCCACTGACCAGCCGATACTTCCCCAAAGAATTTGACTAACCAAGACCGATTTATCCGGTAATGGGACGTCCAAAATGCCAAAATTTGCAGTACCTACGTATGGTGAATGGACACCCTGCAAAAAAAGCTTATATGCGTACCAGTTTCCGTCACGATGACATCATGAGGTCTGAAGAACTCTGCGACGCGGGGCCAGAAGTAGTTATGGGAGATGGACTGCATTTTCTCTTGTGGGACGGGAGCGATGAACCTGGGGACAACAAGCTTCGATGCAGCAACATGGTAGGACTCCAATCGCTCCGTCAATTTCGGGATCAACTCTTTCATGCCTATACCGGGGAAAGCACCATATTGCACTTTCGTATTGTCGGAGTGGAGCTGAGGGTAAGTTTTAATAGAGGCGAATGGTAAGACTTTAAAACAAACCTCAATAGTACGCTTGACAGGAATATTGTAGGAAAAATTCCCGGTGTTGAAGTCGCTTCTTAAGCCACCAACAGATAGCACGAGTTTGGCAGACTCGACCCTTTCTCTGATTTCGGGACGGCTGATGGAACCCAAATATATCTATGGACGGAAAGTAGTCAGGTCAAAGGATATAGGATAAGAATCAATGAGCCACTTACTCCACCGTAACGTTCGTAGTTCTCATCAACAGCCGTTTTCCCCATTGGTGTCGAGTAAACAGGGAACTTCGTCTTCTTCAAGAATTCATTCAGTTCATCTGTAGCCCCGTGCCGAATGGCGCATGCATCCACGAGGACGACTGCATCACCCTCAGCCTCCTCGAACTGTTTGACAATCAGGTCAACGACGAAAGATTCAACCTGAGGGTCATTTGGGGGTGGGCTGCGAGTAAGTGGCGTATGAAGACGCTCCGTGGAGATTTTGGCGGAGACGAGATCCGTAGGGAGTGACAAGTAGACAGGACGGGCCTAGATAGAAAGTTTGTTAAAACCTATGTATAGATGGAAATGAAAATAGATACCTTCGTGATGCAATCAATAAGGACACGATCAATTTCGGCCGCAGCATTATTTTTAGTTTTTAGAGACGCCTGAGAATGGGTGAACTGCTGGGCAGCAATTGTGTATGCGTCGAAACTGGTGAAGGCTAAGAAATGGAAATCCAACACATGCCACAGAACGTACCGTCCGTCTCCCAACGTATGATGCAACATTGGCTTCGAGTTCTGGTGAGACGTACTTGGGACTCCAACGAGGTTCAATACGGGAACCATTTCAGAAAAGGCTACCATCACGAAGGTTAACTTGAGTAGTAAATCGCATAACAAACGACTTACCCCCAGCGATGCCATTCACTGCGGAAAGTTCGCCGACTCCAAAACTAACTTGAGATGTAAGCCAACGTTCATTGGTTTAAAAATAACCCATCTCGCACGTAGTCAGGATAACACCAATCGAGTTCTTGGCTCGTGCATATCCATCGGCTGCATAAGCCGCGTTTAATTCGTTGCTGGCACAAATTAACTCCTGGTAGAGAAGGAAACCCTGATACGACACACCAATTGCCCACCCAGTTGATCGTAGGGTGATCTTCGACAAGGTCCTAAATAGGTGATTAGCCAGACGATCCTAGACATTCACGAGAGGGAGCAAGACAAGAGCGTACCAGGAAACCAAGATTAAAATCACCGGGGACGCCGAACATATTCTAGCAGAAGGTGAGCTAGCTCCCCCGATAGGTGGAAATTGCGTAACTCACCGTGACGCCGAGCTGCTCGAGACGGGTGAGGAGGTAGTTCCCAACAGATATCTCAGAGCCTTGTTGAGTCTTGAGACTGTGAACTTCGAGCTGGAGACGGTGAACCTCCGCCTGGAGAGCAGCTGTAGATTGCCTTGACATTGTGGTGAGGTGTGGGAGACTCGAAAGGCGGCTGTGAACTGATAAATGTTTTACTGAGTCTCATACTTATATAACGATTCGGAGGATCTAGAACGATGACGTTGATGTGGCGAGTTTCTCGTTACATAACCTTTGTTCGAAACGACTGTTTGACGGACACATTGAACGTTCGCGTTACGTCCCATTCCGCGGAATCGAATCGCCTATTCTGTTTGACAGAAACGTTGAACGGGTACATAGGATCATTCTGCGCCGGCGTTGACATTAACCACATGTAGATCCACCCGAAAGAACGTTGACTACAGTCTACACCGCACTCAATGATGCTTTTCGGTTGCACGAAGAAGTCGATAAGCGTCTACAAGCGCCCATAGGTTCTAACCAATGTCTCCCCATGTCTGTTTCCGAGTCTTTGTCACCAAGCTAGACGTTTGGGCGCAGGCGCCGACTGCGATCTCGCGCCAACTTTCAGTTACAAGAGAAGGCGAAACGATTTTAGAGCATGATAGAAACAGTTGGTATATCGTTGGATTCCCTGTATGAAACGGCGAGTGAGAAGTCGAAGAATCCTAATGGAAATAATTCGGCACTAGTCGTTACTGAGTGGGATCAAAAGAATATGTCACTCAAGTACAAATTTGATGAGCGAGGAGGCCTCCTGAGCCATAGGTTCTACCCAATGTCTCCCGATGTTACAAGTTTCCGAGTCTTTGTCACTAAGCTAGGCGTTCTAAAGCAGGCGCCGACTGCGATCTCGCGCCAACTTTCAGCTACAAGAGAAGGCAGAACGATTTTAGAGCATCATAGAAACAGTTGGTATATCGTTGGATTCCCTAAGTAAATGAAACGGCGAGTTGTTTGAGAGGTCGGAGAATCCTGATCAGAGAGTCGTTACTGAGTGGGATCAAAAGCGTCGAGGTAATCCGTCACTTAAGTACAAATTTGGTGAGCGAGAAGCCCTCCTGAGTTCCCAGTATTCTCCTGCTATCCTGGACACCAACTATTGGTCGTACATAGCACACTAAAACATATAATTAGTTCGATGGTCAGCCCACAGTGGCCCGGAGATTTTCTTACATATCCTTTCCAGTCGTGATCAGAGTTGCACAATTCCTATTAGTATTAATTCCACCGTGCAGGGGTTATGTACATATATAATCTATGTTTTCAAAATACCAAACAATTCCTTTTTTTTCTCGTGAATTAGGCCTTGGTCACCGCTCATAAGCGTTCGATTTAGCAATAGCTCCCGTCATGAGCTGTAGCGATCTTGGAGCATCCATCTTGTCCATGATGACCTCAACGAGCTGGATTTTATCAGCAGACGCAAACCCGGGGTCCTTGAGTAGACTGTCCAACTCGAATTTCGTGCGCACAGTGTGAGATTTAGACAGCTTCTTGCCCTCAAAATCACCGAGAACGGTTAACAGGCCCGTCCACTTCCAATCGAAGATGTCGTTGTATTTTCTGACCTCATACTTAATCCAGGGATGCCGCGATAGAAAAGCTTTAATACGTACCGAGTCTCTCCTCGAATGTAGCGTTCGACAGTGTATCCCTTGTTATTGAGTAAGAATATAATGGGCGTCACTCCAACCCGAAGCATTGTTGAAAGTTCTTGCACCGAAAGTTGGCTGGGCAGTATGGCTGTGAGGAGGCTGATTATTTGTAGGACAATTCTCTTACATGCTACCATCTCCGATGAATAGGATGCATCTTCCAAGACCTCTATTTTTGGCTGCCAAAGATGCACCCAACAAACTCCCTACGATAATGGAACCATCAGCATATAGACAAAGTCGACAAAAAGGAAACCATCTACATACCCACTGACCACCCGATACTACCCCAGAGGAGTTGGCTAACTAAAGTTGACCCCTCGGGTAATGTGACATCCGGAATGGCAAAATTAGGAGAGCCTTGATAAATAAGATACAGAGGTATAATAATAGAATTCGACTGCACATACTTGTCTCGGTCACAATGACGTCTTTGGGCCTAAAGAATTCACCAACACGAGGCCAAAAGAATTTGTGAGTGATGCTTTTCGTTCCTTCACGAGGGACGCAGTTAAGGAACTTGGGGACAGACAACATCGACGCGACAGCATGGAAGGACTTCAGACGCTCTGTCAACTTCGGGATGAAGTTCTTCATGCCAATGCCTGGATAAACTAGATCTTGGATTTTTGCATGGTCGAAATGGAGCTAGAAAGAACATAATCCCAGGTAAGCCTCAATAATTACTAGAAGTACACAAGACAAACCTCAATAGTACGCTCATCAAGAATGTCGTAGGAGAAGTTGGCCGTATTCAGATCAGTCTGGAGTGGGCCGACGAAAAGAACGAGTTTGGCTGATTCAACTTTCTCCTTGATCTCAGGGCGACTGATAGACCCAAAGTACACCTAGAATCACAAGTTCAGCCAAGACGACACAAGGCATATGAAATTTCGCCGACCCCGCCGTAGCGCTCGAAATTCTCGTCGACCGCTGTCTTTCCCATAGGCGTTGTGAAAACCGGGAACCCAGTTTTTCGGAGGAACTCGTTTAGTTCATCCGTAACGTTGTGCCGAATGGCACATGCATCCACCAGGACGATTGCGTCTCCCCTCGCATGCTGGAATTGCTTGACGATAAGATCGAGGACAAAGGACTGAAGCTGAGAATCTTCAAAGGGCGGATTGCGGGTCAGTGGAGTTCGAAGCCGCTGTGAAGATACTTTGGCAGAGACGAGATCCGTAGGAAGAGTCAAGTAAACGGGGCGAGCCTAGACATCAAATCCTATCAGCTTTCTAGAAGGCAAAGTAAGAAAGTTTGCCGAACGTTTGTTATACAGTCGGTGAGGACACGATCAATTTCAATCGGCGCATATTCTTTTCCCTTCAGAAAAGCCTGAGAATATGTAAATTGCTGGGCCGCGAGACCATACGCCTCATAGCTAACTATGATTCAGTCAATGAACTTTGATAAACGAAAGATGATATACCGGCCGTCTCCTAGAGTATGGTGTAACAGTGGCTTGGAGTTTTGTTGAGCTGTACTGGGAACTCCGACGAGATTAAGTATGGGAACCCTCTCAGAGAAGGCTAACATGAATTCACATAAGACAAACTTTTCCAAACTAGAAAAATATTGGACTTGCCTCCTGCGATGCCATTGATTGCAGACAGTTCTCCGACTCCAAAACTGTTCATATATATGTAAGTTCACGGTCGTAAAGCAGTCGGAAATACTTACACCGTCAAGACTACACCAATCGAATTATTAACTCGTGCATACCCGTCGGCTGCATAGGAGGCATTGAGTTCATTGCTATCACACATTAGTTTTTCGTGTGTGAGCATACACATTTATCTATCAACACACCAGTTGCCAACCCATTCAATGGTAGGGTGATCCTCCACAAGGTCCTGAAAAGATTCTAAGTGTGTGAATAAACAGGGAGTGAACGCACTCACCAAAAAACCGAGATTGTAATCTCCTGGGACACCGAAGATGTGCTATACGAGGGTAAGCTTTCAAGCCATCTGCATCAGACAATCGTTAAACTCACGGTAACACCAAGTTGTTCAAGGCGCGCAAGAAGATAGTCCCCAATGGTTAAGTCTCGTTCCTTCATGAGACTGAAGTCCCCATATTTAAAGCGCAAGTGGTTGTTGGAGGTAAGGGTCTTTGTTACCGTCATAACAGCGATGTGGGAATGACAGAGAACGATGGTCTCTTATATATGTTTCAACGAATGTGTATGCTTAATTAGTACATATAATTCTGGGAAAGAGATCTGGATTTCTTGTCCCATGAGCAGGCCATATCCGTTTACTCCGGTGCAGTGACAGGGACAAACCTTGTCCAAGGCAAAGGTCAAGAAAGCGAAGCCCTAGGTAAATCCAAATGCGAACTCGTTTGAACCATCGTTAATGAGTCAGACAATCCTCGGCGAATTCGAATTCGAGATAACTGAGGAGGATCTGCAGGCAAGGAGGTAATTTCGGGAGCCGCCGAGGGTACTGAGTGCCGTAGCTAAGCTTCAGAATAAGCGCCATGTTCCAATGAGTTCGGAGTGAGACTCTGCGAGATGACCGGAATAAACAACTACTAAGCCACGAGTCTTCGAGAATCTAGGACGAGGTGTAGTCTGCTCTTCTACTCACTTGGCAATGGAGATACTATGCTCTGTTCAATCTCTCCCCAGGGTTGCTCTTGCTCTTGCTCTCGCTCCTCAGACCTACTCAGATCTTGTACTACCTTGTTGAAATTTTGGCACGAATCACTGGCAATGGGATAGTACATAAAGTGGTTGTTACCCGGTGTCTATTTTTGCACGTTTGCCCACGGTATGTGTACCTGCGCAGCGGTTATTTCCTATTTATAATTTAATTACCACAAAACTCCTTTCGGGTCACAATCAATAACTCTACCTACCTAGAGTCGCTTCCCTGATAGATTGTGTGTTTATTTCTAAGTGGGGAGGAGTAGAAAAGACCGGAAGCTGACCCGGTGATTCCGGATCCGGAGCAATGGATGGTTAGATGGATGTATCGGACAACAAAGGAGGCCCGTTAGGTCCATTGAAAGGACAGCCGCTTTCATAAACGAATCGGATGAACCTTGCTACGTGATGCCGGACTCCTCGGGGGTGAATCGTAGGGGGCTGGCCGCTATATGCAGAAACATTTTTTCCACCTCAGATTGTTTGAAAGTTGTTTCAGTATGGGGCCAAGTTGTGCATATACATAGCAGTGGAAGCTCTCACACTAGTCATCGGAGATAGGTGAAAGATCTGAGACCTCAAAACACTTCGGGCTGGTTGATGTTATCATTCGTTGCGGGAGAAAGTGATCCACACCTTTCTTTCTCTCATTCTACAAGCCCAAGTGTAAGATACTTATAAGGCAACACATGTCTTCCCTAGAGATGCCGCTTCTTAAGAGCATTCAACTCACAACCACCCGTCTTATTTTTATCCCAGTTGGTAAATGTTTCCAAGCGAACGTAGGCCTGATCACCAGGTCACCCAACTTGTCGATCTTCATCTGATGTAGGCCTAACGGAATTTCAAATCATTCCTGGCGAACTAACATGTCATTGATCGTCTCATAACAGCAAGGTGCCGCCGGGCCGCGATAGACCCTCCTCGTCGAACGGAAGCACAGTAAAAGATCAGCCTATAGCGAATGACAAATGGTAGACAGCTGGCAACAAGAACTGCAGATCATAAGACGAGACCATCCTCCATGACTCGGCTTCAATTCCTTGGGATCTCTCCATCCTATCGTTCTTGCGCACCACAGCGCTAGTCGAGCAGGGTAGCTCTCCTGGAAGAGTCGCATTAGGGCGAGTGATAACGAAATAAAACAAAACTCTGTCGGCATGCAGAGTTAATCCATCTTCCTCAGAGAAAAGGCCCTGTAGCCAAATTGGCTGATGTAGTAAATGAAAGAAAAAGTAGACGATAGCAGGCCAGAGTATACACGACAAATTCCCTTGAAAATTGAGGACAATGTTTCCACTATCTGCGCAAGGCAGGCCGATAGGAGAACTAAGTCGGGGGTAGGCGTACAAGTTTTCTGTATCGGATTGTAGTTCATCATGACAGTACAGTGAGAAGAACTAAGGACGGATGGTAGAGTGTTGTTTCCTGGAACAATACGATGCTGGTATTGCAGCCCTTGAGTGTAACGGATGACCTCCGCTACGTAACCCAAGGAGTCATACCCGTCATGACTAAAAGACCTGGCTATAGCCGTAAAACCGCGGGAGCTCCTATGAGTGGCTTGTATGAGGCTGAAAGTACGTAGATATCCATATCATTGGACTTGAAAGTAGCAAAAAGCAGGTCTTAGGAGGACGACAACTACAAACCCAGGGTACCTGACTGCCAGCGCAGCCGAGGGCACGAAAAAACCGATTCAGAGC
>JABAJX010020013.1:0-10383 GCA_018221735.1 Termitomyces sp. K1Aa | reverse complement strand
CCGTACGCGTATCCACCGTTCTCGACCAAATTAACATGTTGAATAGTTATGACGATCCTCCGCCGAAAAATAAACTCGAAGCTTTCTGGCAGTGGTTGGTGAGTAGTATGCATGATGTGGACATTTCAGTGCTAAACCATTCACAAAGATGTAATTCGTCCATTGGCCTGTATATATTGTTTCATGTTTTACCCTAGTAATAATATATGATTCCCGAATCCTTGCATCCGAGTTGGGTGAGCGTCTAGTACTAGTGGATCGGGTCAAGTGTAATCTTCGGATACGGCGGTTCGACGTGTAACGAGAGAGGGACGTCTCGTAGAGATGGGGAAATCAGGCAATAGATGTAGAAACCCGGCGTTCTGAGGAGCGTCTTGGACACACGTTACGCGACCGCGCTCAGCGGTCACGGTCAGGTGATGCGACAGCTGATTCATACCGAAATCAGGAGAAAACAACAAGAAAACAAGCAGTTCCGATTTTAGGTCAGCAAAGAACTTATGCATATAAGACGCGTCGAGAACGCGAATGAAACTTGTCTTTCCCCTATTCACTGCAGCCTTTGGAAAGCTCAATGCTGTGATAGTCTCAAAGTAAATTCGTCTCGTCTGCTTAAAGTGCTTTTCCATTCTTGTAGTCACTTTTGAGATTGACCTCTCGAGTTCTAGGCTGTCTCTGTTCGTGACTACATACGTCTGTCTGGCTGCGTCGTGACGTGTCTCGAGCCGTATACTGCATTTGTCTGTCCACTAGGCATCGCTCAGGGTCTTCAGCGCTTCAGCAACTCGCATCTTCTCCCACAACTTATCGTTTAGAATTGAACTCCCCTTCCTCGCATACTTTAACCATGGATAGTAGAGATGAAAAAAGCTTGGGCGAGGAGAAACATTTGCCAAGTTATACTCTGGATTCTGAATCCCTCGAGCCAACCAATCTACGAGATCCTAGCAGCGTTGATGAAGTCCACCTCGTACGTCAGCTCAAGAACAGACACATCGCGATGATCAGGTGCGTATATCATATAGGTCTTTGAGCACTAATCGACAAAGGATTTGTTTTTAATTGTAGCCTAGGCGGGGTCATAGGCACAGGTGTGTAACCTGCCGCCCCCCTTGTACCCTTTCTCTGATCATGACATCTGTGATGAAAGGCTTATTTCTGGGTACGGCGACTTCGTTGAAGAGCGGAGGACCAGTGGGTGCGTGTTTCATCATGTCCGGTACTGCTACCATATGTCTAATGTCTGGTTTGCAAGGTCTCCTGCTCGGGTACATAGTAATGGGCACCATATGCTATAGTGTTATGGTATGTTCTCATTATAAACCACAATTGAATTCGGAACTGAGGGTTACTCTTATCATCAAAGATCTCTCTCGGTGAAATGGTCGCATATCTCCCTATTCCAGGCGGGCATATCAAGCTGGCAGAGCGTTTTGTCGACCCCGCTCTGTCCTTCGCAATGGGATGGAACTATTGGTGAGCAACTGTGTTTCTCATCTGTACAGTCTTAATATATAGTTACCTTTTGTGATAGGTACAATTGGACTATCATTCTCCCGGCCGAGCTTACTGCCGCTGCTGTTCTTATTAGACTTTGGTCCGACGTGAATCCTGGTGTCTGGATTACGATCACAATGGTAATCACCATCACCATCAACATCTTCGGTGCTCGTGTTTACGGAGAAGCTGAATTCATCTTCGCGTGAGTGGCTTTTGGTTGGAAGTCGGAAGTCGATCCGATACAAAGATTTCTCACTCGTTGCGTGACAGTTCCATCAAGGTCATCACGATTGTAGGTCTCATAATTTTGGGCATTGTTCTCGACCTGGGAGGTAAAGCAATGTCTCGTCGCATCTGCTACCTATAAAGTACTACATGTATATCACCGGTCATTAGGTGGTCCAAATCATGACCGGATTGGTTTCCGGTATTGGAAAAATCCCGGACCGTTTGCACAATACTCTCACATTGGAGGGCCGAAAGGTCGGTTCCTGGCATGGTGGGCTGTCCTGATACAGGCCGCGTTTTCTTTCATTGGTACGGAAATTGTCGCTGTAGGTTAAATCCCTGCTAAGTGTTTCAAGTCCTGATGAGGTGAACTTGATTAGATTACCGCTGGGGAGACAAAAAATCCCCGCCGCAATTTACCCAGGGCTATTCAAAGAGTATACATCCGTGAGTTTTGTTCTAGCAAAACAGGATAGCTACTTTTTACTCAATGATCCCAATGTCAGGGATCGTTCTATTTTACATTGGAGGGACGACAATAATCGGGCTTCTTGTGCCCTACACCGCCCAAGGACTCAACCTGGGTGATGGTACTGCTGCTTCATCGCCCTTCGTCATCGCGATACAAAACGCTGGAATCAAGACCTTGCCATCCGTGCGTTTTGCGTTCGTCATACCTCGACATTGTTCAACAAACAGTGAACTTTATCTCATAGATTATCAACGCCTGTTTGTTGACATCTGCGTGGTCCGCTGCGTCAAGCGATTTGTACACGAGTTCTCGAGCGCTTTGTTGGAATTCTTTTATCAGTAAGTGTCCTTGTGTGACTGACTGGTCTTTGCTTTCACAGATGGTCTTGCTGCATCTGGAAATGCACCGAAGGTCTTCTTGAGAATCTCGAAGACCGGGGTGCCTTATGTCTCTATTATCTTTTGCTCCTGTTTTGCCCTCCTTTCATACATGGGAATAAAACAAGGCTCCGGAAAAGTGTTCCAATGGTTTGTCAACATGACTTCTGTTTCAGGTCTTTTGACTTGGTTCGGAATTTCCGTAACATACCTTCGATTTTATCAAGGCATGAAAGTTCAGGGATACGATCGAAGAAAGTTACCTTTCGTATCGAGACTGCAGCCTTACGCCGCTTGGTATGCCATGATTAGCTGCTTCTTGATATGTTTCGTCAGTCCATGTCTCGCATGGTTGATTCACTCTACTGATACGTATCGTCCATGTGTGCAGACTGGGGGATGGGCAGTCTTTTTGAAGGGAAATTGGGCGGCGGACACGTTTGTCACCGACTACTTGCCTCTGATGTTGTCTCCAATTCTGTACATCGGTGCCAAACTGGTCAGCAGGAAGCCAATCGTCACACCCCAAGAAATGGATTTTATAACAAATATTGCAGAGATTGAAGCAGACACGTAAGCGAGCATTTCCACAAACGGATCAAGGTTACTGACATTCTGGATGTAGTTATATCGAACCTACTCCAAGAAACAGGATTGAAGCCTTTTGGCAGTGGCTAGTGAGTGCCATTCTGGAGGAATGTCTTGAGGCGCTGACCATCTCCCTCAAGATGTAATTCAGCAGTTAGTGTAAAAGTAGGTTATCCCTTGGTAGACCATAGCCGCATGCACCATTTGCGTCGTGTAGGCCGAGTTTGTGTTTTGTGTTTAAGTTAATACGTTCCAGAGGTCATATCCTTAATGTTCAGCAATACATAATAATGTTGTAGATGAAAAATAATGGTCATTGTGGTCACATGTAGTGATAATCTATGTTGTGGAATTTGCACTGGGGATATGAAGATCGATACTAACTAGTTGGCGCTTTCATCAGTCGCAGTTGAAATGCAGAGGGAAAACAGACGTGAGAACGAACCTCTGTACCAATTTCAATGCGTCGGATAGGAGAGGAAGCGTCGAAGTAAAGAATTGCTTTGTTATCGACGAGTTGAGAGCTGAAAGGATCGGTTTGTAGTCGATGAGAACAGATCCGTATGGTCATGATCAATAGAAGCTGCTTGAAGTAATGTCTGCCTCCCCTGGCATTGCCCCCAAGTCTACCCCTTTCCACCTACGGAATCACGGCATAATCCTACAATCCCAACCAATGGTCGAGGTGTAAATTCGAGAGGTGAGCAAACTTTGTTGGTATTGTCCACCTTAGCTCAACTGCTCGGCATGCGGACACGTGTGGTTTAGCAACCTCAGACTATTGATTTTCTTGACAACGTCAGCTCAATCACCTGTCTTAACTCAAGTATCAATGCAGAAAGCAAAGAAAACAGAAAAGGCATCCAGTGAGTTCATTTGGTGAGTTTGAAGTGTTGTGCGAGAGAAGACAAAAATTAAATATAAAGAAAACTAAGCATGATCCTACATATGAACGTGGTATCCCTGGTTTACAGTATAAGAAACAATTAGATGGTCATGAGTCTTCCAGCAGGGACGGGTCGAATCGTTTGACTGTGTCGACAACTTCTGAGCCTTTTCGGGCAAAGACCAGCTAACACCATGAGAATGCGATTAGTACAAAGATCCTCAGTCAAGGGGATGACGACTCACCAGATAGGGATTAGCAGTCGATCCGGTGGTATCCGCCAAAACCTCATCTTTTGACACTACCGAAACATCCGAGTCATTGTACTTGAACCACGAGTCTGGATTGTTGGGTAGATGCCGCGAGTAGAAGAAGTAGTGACCAAAGGAGGGTGTTGAACCTCGATGAATGAACACCGATGTCAGCTCGTACGCAATCTCGGTGTCGTCCCTCCATAGCGCCTCCAGTTCCTCCTTCAATTTGTCCGCCTCTGTCCGAAGAGCGTCGATCTCATCCTTGAGTAGCTTCTGCTCATCAGTAAGTGCCGAACGGAGTTCATCATCGACAATATCGACATCAGGGCCAAGCTTCGATACAAATGCAGATGTATTCTCGATCGCCGTGAGGAACGGTACGTCCTAATATCAACTCTATCAGTAAGATGAAAGTCAACAAGAGAGACGTTGACTGACTTTGCCTTCTACCAGGAGACGAACTCGTTCGCGAACCAGGTTAAGGCGTGTCTGGATAGCTTTTGACTGAGCCTTTTTCTCGGGATCTGCGTTGTCCATATATCGATCCATGTAGATGGTCTCCCCAAACTTGACATAAGCCTGAGACTTATATGGCTGCAGTGTTTCGCGATTGAATTGTACCCTCTATCGTTGATGATCAGGTGAACCAGCCACTCAAAAAAAACACTCGTGCTTGCTTACCTGTAGCTGGATCTGTAGCACCGGCGGTAGATCAACAAGAGTGACTTCCATCCTCCGTTTTTCGCCGTTAAACTCAACAACGTCGTCAAAGTAGCTACTCAGTCCATCGTAGATATCGATACCGTCGTTAGCTACGTTAACTGGGAGGTGCGAAAACAGGTCCTCTTTTTCGTGGGTAGACGATCGTGATGGTTGGGGCCCCGTCAGACGCTGCCGTAGCTTGCCATAAAAGAGCCTATCCAACCCAGACGACGATCAGCTCGTCATACGACCCCAACAACCGTAGAATACAAACCGTTTGACCACACTAGTCTTATCAGAACTCTCACCCTGAGACTCACTAACGCCATCGAACTTTAGCAAAGCCGTCTCAATCTGGAACATGCAATTATCCATGCATTCCGCCACATCATGTTGTTTTCCTTGAGCATAACACCTTCAGCCAAATCATTCCTTGATAGCATCACGAAGATCTCACCAAACATCATTACAGAATCGGACTTTTGTATAGGTTTCCGCGGCGGCAAAGGAGGCGGCTTCACCGACGGCGCATCAACCATCTCCACATCATTCTGAGGCGACGCTCCCGATCCCGAAGCCTCAGGCTGCGGACTGATCAAAGGAGGCGGAGAATCCGATGCCTGCCTCGAAGGCGCCGCCGACATGGACTCATCACGATTAGGCGAAGAAGGGAACGTCGTCGGACTATCCAAATGCATCACGCTCGGCTGCCTCAGCTCAACGTCCCTCGACCTCTTTCCCAACACCGAGCTACTCGGCGAGAGCGTAGGAGAGCGCATGATATGATTCTCCGTCGACGCATCGGTCACAGACACCCGGGGCGGCGCATCATCCACCAGCGTCGCATCGGTATCGTTAGACGAGTCGGTGCCGCCTTTACTATCCACCTCGTCCTCCTCTTCGTCTCTTGACGTGACGAGCGCCAGTTTCGCCAGATCGATACTCGGCGTGACAGCCGCCGCTTCGGCGTACTCGAGATGGAAGAATAGCTCAGCGAGCTGGTTGATGACTGGTGATGTGGTGTCAGTGGGCACCCGCACGACGTCAGGAGTGATTGATTGTTTACATTTTTTAGAACGAACTATCTCTCTACGTGTCACCAATCGTCCGCCCACACGATGTCGTTTGAGATCGTCGTCTGATAGTTTTTCGTCTTCGACGGATTTGAGGTCGAGCTTTGACATCGGGCTTACGGCTTCCCGCAAATCTTTGATCGTGTAGAAGTACTAAGGAGATATTCAATCAGAATTGTTCGTTAAGGGCACGAATCAGACATACCTGAAGCAGTGAATTTAAATAACAAGTATTTCCAAGCTGATTGAGCCCTCGAGGCAAGTCAGGCCGAGTAGGTTCAACGATCTCTCCAGCTGAAGCAAACATCAGTACGACCAACCATATAACCAACGAGCATCAGGTACATACGATCCCTTCCCAACTCAAGGAATTGCCGAAGTCGCTGACTATCGCGCACTTCCGCAATAACTATCATAGCCTCCTTCATCTTTTCGACCTGCGACGGCGACTCATCCATCTACACAAAAAAAACACATCAGTCAGTACCCTCCCACCAAAAAAAAACCAAAACCCACTCACCCGCATATTATAAACCGTAATCAACATAAAATCATCCGTATCCCTCGGAACCTCAAGCGTATCATACGCCTTCTCAGGCGTCATAACCCTATTCCTCTCATTCTCCCAAACCCTCCTCAACTCCTCACTCCCCCTCGCCTCCGCAAGCATCCTAAACGCCTCATTCGCACTCCGCAGCATATCCGCACCGCCCCCGGGCTCTCTCCACGACCTCCGCACACAATCCCTCCACGCATTCTCCAGGAACCCCTCCGGGACGTCCCCCTCGTTATACTCGACACCCAGCACGTTGTTCTCGCCGAACCCGAGGACCCACGCGGCTTGGTGGAGATCTTCCGTTGTGAAGCGGTCGCGGGAGCGCTCGGTCGCGAGGATCTCGGGCAACGATTGGGGGCAGTCGGGGAAGTTTTGGAGGAGGGTGACGATGTTGTTGAAGTTAGTGAAGTATTCGATTGTTTGGGCGGGGGAACAGCGCGTTTGGGCGTAGTATGCGAACGCGAGGAGTTCTAGAGGTGGTGGTGGGTGTGAGATGAGGTTATGTTAAGGGAGGTTGGGAGGGGTGTTACCTGCGGAGAAGGACATGGGTGTCAATCCGAGATTTTGCCAATCTTGAGCTTGGAGCTGAACGGCTTGAAGAATATCCGCAGAAAGCTCGCCGCGAGGGACTGCATACACGCCCATATCAGCGTGTGAATCTATCTAGCTGGGTAAATCAAAGTACATACTTTGATCTGGGTGCGCGCCAATAGCCGTCTGATACATTTCCCTCGCACTTTCGATTTGGACAGACAATACTTTCCTTTCGGACATATCCTTCAGATGTGTTGCTTGAAAGCAGGCCAGGAATGAGTGATGGTAGAGTGAATGCATTGATATATCCTACCATTCGACCGCTTGAAGTCAGCAAGCCACGCATTAACCTCCACCCATGCCCGAAGAAGTCTTCGGCGGTTCATACGTCCTACCCCACTGGCGAGGTCAGTCGGTGGAGGCCGCAATGCCGGTTGATTTTCGTAGATCTCTTCAGTGAACCCTAGAGCCTCCAGCGTCCGTTTTCTTTTTTTTTCCATAAGCATAAATGACAACACGGGAAGAATAAAAAAGAAACCTACGTATTCGGACTCCATCCTAATTTCAATCGGAACTGTGGACGATCTGTCCGCAAAAGGCGGTTTTCTCCTTTCCAAAGCTTGTTCTCCATTATCCTGCATCACATGAATCATAAATCGTGTGTAATGTTGTAGTGGGACGAACGACGTACCTGATTAGAGTTTCGAAAGCCGCAGCGATTGCGGTTTCCCCGTTCTGCCCAACGGGCGGGTTCGTCCTCTTGTCGCGAATGAACTCGTCGAAGCATTTGCGAGGTATAACGCCCGGAATAACACCCGATGCCACACAGTACAGCGAGCACTGGCAGCATATGTAAAGATCCAACAACCTTCCCTCCTCGGTCTCGACATCCTCCATATTCATCTCATCCAGCTCATTCGGATCGAGCGTCCCAACATCGATTTCCTCACTGATAACCTTCGCCCTACGTTTCTGCTTGACGCACTCTGTAATCTCCCACTCCTCCATCTTGAAAGGGGGCGTGAGCCGATGTGCGTCGACCGCCTTTTCGTATTTGTGGAAGTGGTGGGTTTTGTTGAGGACGGGGAACGGACCGTTATCGAGGCATGAGACGTGCCGTCGACGCCGATCTTGCGAGGGGAGAGGGCCATGACGGGATTCTTGGAAGGAGCGTGCATAGGGTGGAGAGACGGAGGAGGATTTCCAGCTGAGAATCACCCAGCCGTTTTCTTTGGGACAGTAGTAGGCGTTTGGGTGCGGGACGGCGGTGCGGACGTCGCTGTCTGTGGGGGGAGGTGGCGCAGGTGCGTTTGTTGATGTGGCGGGTACGGTTGATGAGACGGGTTGGGTGGTCCAGGCGTTGGTGATAGATGGTACATCGGGAGGTGGATCGATCGAGGGAAGAGGTGTCACAGGAGGCGCCGTGGCCGGCTTGATGTCTGGATTACTGACGAGCACGGAGAACAGACTGTGATCTGGATCGTGCAACTGGTCGGCCAGCATCGTCGGTATCATGCCAGGCCCAGGACGTCCTTCCTTATCGCGCAACGCAGGATCCCACCAATGTTTCTCTTCGTACTCATCGCGTCCGCTGATCGTGACCTCCACATGAGACTTGGTACCCATGTACGCCGTGGGGTCATAATCCTGAAAAGTATCGCGTGTAGTCTCCGATCCACTAGATCCGACCTTTGTGCTGTTCCAAGGATCGCTTTGCCAAGCAGCAGCAGATGTACTCGTGTCCCATTGGTAAGATGGAACAGTTTGCCAGCGATTATTAGACGCTATCAAGGTCTCGGTTGGCTCCTCTGCGACGAGCTCGGGCTCTCGAAATCCAGTTGCAGATGGCGATCTGTATGGCGGGGGTTCGTTCGGTGCAACGTAAGTAGTGTGGCTCGAGCCGATGGTATGAGCACGCGTCGGAGGGCTTGATTTGGACGACGATCCGTAGAACGTCGATGGGGGGACAGTCGGGGAGCTGAGAGCGCCAGGAATGGGCGTGTTAGGCCTCTGAGCTGGAGGAGGACCCGGTGTCGGCAGCGGCCGTCTGGGCTTTGGAGACTCCTTGTTATCCATCTTGGAATGGAATTGTAAGGTCAATGTAGTTTAGATCTATACATTGTATGTACATCTACTTTATTTCGAAGCAGCCCTTCCAGAGTTTCGAAGCGAGTTTCAAGATCAGAAAACCTGCGTTCGAACAGATCTTCCAACCTTTCAGGTGCCTCGCCAGCCGTAGTACGTGTCATGATCAACTGACTTGGAATTCCACTTTCACGGTGTGTTCCAACCGCGACTTCGTGTTCTGGGGCAGGAAAACGACCAGTGACTTTGTTTCTATCTGTGATCAGATTTTCAACTGCTTCGAGTCGGCCTTCAATTCTCATTAGTCTGTCGAAGACGGGTGCTAGAGGGACGTCCTGGTCATTCCTGATCCAGAGCATGCTATGCATTTCATGAGGTGATGGAGCCGCTCCAACTGGCCGGAAAAACATCTCCTCGGGATTGGGCAAAGAGTGATGTTGTTCGTCACAGGCATTGCAGAAATATGCCTCATTGCAGGACTTGCCTATGAAAGATGGATTAATATCGGTGTATCATCCACAATACCCTAACTTACCATGCGCACACTCGAGGCAAATCCAACATGGCAAATCAAGTTCCGTCTTGCATAACCCACACCGCATTAAGCCTCCAATCCCGTTTGGTGTCTTGTTGCGAAAGGCTGATTTGACGTCTTGAGACAACTTTCGAGCCTTTTGAACTGTTGATACTACGTCGTGGTCATGAAGGAAACGATATGAACGTATAAGGCAGTGTGAGGTTTGATGGGATGGGTATCGAGAAGGTGCTGATGTTTCCTTACACTTGTCACAAAAGTCTAACGATTCCCAAAAAGACGCGGACATGCATATTATGCACATGTAGTGTTCCCCGGTAATAAAAGCATTTCTATCTTCAGAGGCAACCGCCACAAAACCGCCAACTGGAAGGTATTGTTGGTGTATGTCGACAAGAAAGACACACAGTACTCACAAATGGATCGGAACTCTCAAAGCAATGTCCATTGCCATGAGACGGTATGGGTATGTGATCAAAGGGGAGAGGATGTCTGCAGGATGACTCCCCCTTTTGCGTCGAGGCTGACAGCTCTGATTTTGCAACAGGGGCAGTCTTGTCTCAGCAATCCAAGGAGGATGGTAAGTGGCATCC
>JABAJX010020012.1:0-13785 GCA_018221735.1 Termitomyces sp. K1Aa | reverse complement strand
GTTGCCGCCCTTACACTTACTGCCAATAATTATTGAATATTGCGTGCTTTTAACTTACTGAGATGCTCTGTAATTGCTGATCACCATCAGTAATGCTGTCAACACCCCCATCAACATCTCCGACACCATCACTGACATTGGTAATGCTCCACCATCAGCTCGGTCATCAATCCGCCCTTCTTCACCATCGTTGGACACAGCAAGCTCAGGACTTCCTGCTCTCTTGCTCATTTTGCTAGTTTCTTTTGTCATACTTCATGTTTAAATAGTTCTTATGTACCAATATTATTGTTTCCCCATGCTCCTGAGAAATACCAAATAAGGCAATCAACTTAAGGAATCTGTAAATTAACTACTGCACCTTTTATAGGTCTTATAATAATGTTATCTAGATGCCTATAGGGTCATACAAGGATGTATACAATAGCATGTATGATAGATCTCTGAATCTGGCAAGGGATACTTACTAAAAGTTAATAGGAGCAGAGGGAGAACACAGCTTACCATGCATGAACCCTGTGAGTATGAGTAAATATTTGAGTATATATCACTATAGGAGTATATTGGAGAGGGTGAAAAGGCATACAGGCTGAAGAATGAGTAGAACATTACAAAAAGCAAAGTTTAAATAATGAGAAGAGTTATTGGTACATGTGCCACAGCCTTTTTCCCAGAAGCACGCTATGTTTAGATGCCTGGTTAGTATATATACTGTCTATTGGATGCATTAGAACAGGCACACCATGGCTGTATGAGATGATAGAGGCTTATGGATGAGATAGAGACAAATCCGGAGTTTTAACCATTCTGCTGAGAGATGGAGGTCCCTGAAAAATATTCTGTAGGGTGGAGTATGTATATACATGTAGTATAGACCGGATACAGTGGTTACATCAAGTCTTGGAAGGTTGTGGAACTAAGGTGTTGCAATATAAGCACAGAAACTTGAGTTGATGGCAGTTTCTTACCATCTATTGGCAGTTTAAATGCCTAAGAAAGCACTCTGAAGGCTGAATCAAGCACCTTAGGTACATACTAGCTCCTCCTGGCAGTTATGCTGGGTTTGAGATGTTTGTGGAAGGAGAGTGACATGATGAAGAGTCAAAAGCACAAGTTGATGGGTTGATGGATGGCTCGTATTCATCACTCATGCTATTTGATGTCCTTATAATGGTTCTTTTGATTGGACTTCAAAAGAAGTCCTAAAAGTGTTTGTTTTGTTTATCAAAAGCCCCTCGCAGTGGGCTCCAGATGATGCAAATTTAGATTACTTAGTTTGTATTAGATAGAATAATACAAAACTAAGCTGTCTTGTTCACTGAGGTCTGGGGATTAGAAACACTCAACAAAACTTATGTAGTGTTTGCAGAATAAAATAGATTTTGTTTAAAAGATGAAAAACTAAAGGTTCTCCAACTTCAAGGGTCAAACTATAATATAACCCAAAGACTAAACAATGCTTCTAGCCTAAACAATCCGCTCCCTGGGGATTCCGAGCTGTGGGCGCGTCGACGTCATGATATCACTGACAGCTGTCATCATTATACTAAATATATTCAATTCTACTTGTACAATGAGCAATTAAGTGTTAGGAATGCAGAATATTAAGGAAACGAGGGCGCGCGCGCTAACGCTGCATGCATGCATGCATATGCAGACCTGATCACAAAAATGTAGAGGAAAATCTCCGGAAAACCCTCAGCAGAATGAACGAGATATGTGCTAAAAACGATCAATTGTCTCAGAATATTCACTTGATCACATTTATTGTATTAGGAATCCATCCAGCTCTCATCCACCCTCACCTAGATCGAGGTACAATTCATGAAGCACGCGTCATGGAGGTGGAGAAGTGCCCAACGACGTTAAAGTGGATGTATGCGATGGCGTATTACCTAGGGAAAACGAATGAGAAGGTGTTGTTCGAGGATATCAGAGGGATTTGGAGAGGGGTGTCGAGGAGCTTTCGGAGATGCAGATCGAGCGGGTGGGGATTACGGGGTAAGGACGTGGACCACATAAGTGGGATCCTCGGCGTCGATGTGAGTTGTTGTTGTTTTGGTGTACGATGCGTCTGAGCGCGCAATTGAAAGGAACCCACTGCGGCGCTGCATCTCTCGTGCAACAAAAAGCACCTAATCGAGAAATCCATGGATAATCCCTCCAAAGTCCTTGTTTCTGCCGGAATCACCGTCGATGAGCTCCAGCCGTCAGATCACCCACCGCCGCCGCAAAGGATGTCCCAGACCGCAGTTTTCAGCGAGACATGTTTAAGACAACAAAGGATTACGGGGGTTTCATATCTTTCGATATCTTGAATGATGCATTCGATACAAGATAATGTCCATTGATCGAGAGACTAACCAGCCTGACGGCGATCCTGAGCTGAAGCATGGTAAAAAATGAACACCAGATTGCATTATTCGGGGGGTACTAAGGACTATAGATGATTCCAATATTCTACCCACCTCCACCATCCACTATTGACGACCGTCCAACCAGGACTCCATTTTAATGCGAAAGTTCAACCCCGCTCCCATAGAAAAAGAAAGAGATAAGGAAAGAGAAAATTGTAAAGTACGATTCGATTAGCTGTGGAAAAACCAAAACCAAAACGGAAGGAAGGAAAAAAACATGGTTTCTATGAATATCTACCACGAGAAAGCACTGAGAAAAGAATTGACAATGAAAAGAAAAAGTGTCCGCATGTCAAGATGAATGTAATGCACCCAAAAGGAAGAATGAGTCTGTGAAAATGAGTAAAGTAAGTGTAACAACAATTCCTATGGCAACGATACAAGCGGGCGATGCAAGAGGCGTCAATGTTTTCGGGGTGGGACGGTCACGGTATGGTGCAGATGCAGGGACAAGATGAATAATGCCAAGTGTGCATTGGTCCTTTAAAGTAACGACGAACATCAAATATGGTGTGAGCGGGGCATCGAGCAACGCTCGTGATGAGGGGGATTGCAGGGGGGTATATGGTATGTATGGGAGTGATGCATCGTGACAAATCTAAGATAAACAACCGGGGGGCGTGAACAGACAGGCCGAGGAGAAGAGGGGAGAGAGAAAGAAGGAAAGGCAAGGTAAGGGAGGTGGCAGATGACAACGAATGAATGCAAACGGCGCACGCAAGCAAATCAAACAACCACGTCGCTCGACCAGCCGAGCGAGCGACTTCCCCCTCCTCATAATCGGCCTTCTCAGTGCGCATACCCAACCTGCATTTCTACCTCCTCATCTGTACCCCTTCTCCTGCCAGACTGAGTCCTCGCAGTATAGATCGGTGTCTCACTGAAAGGTGACGGTGTCTGATCGCGATATTGTCCAAACGTCTCGTTGGGGCTCAAATGACCTTGTCGGTAGGGATTGTTGTTATTGTTCGTCTGCTTCTCGTTTTGTTGCTCCATAGCAGCGGTGGCGGCAGAAGCATCACCAATGCCGGCACGGGTACCCCAACCAGTCTGTGATGGATGGTCAATGTCTAATGATATGGGGAAGGCCCAAAGACGTACCTCGTGAAGCGTGAAGAGGGCATATAATTTCATGATTGCGAAATAGTAGCCGAAGGCGATGAATGCTGGGACGTAGATGATATCTTGCGGGCGATGCCACAGATGGGGTAAAAGTTTGGCAGTTCGCGTTGCGCTCAACCAAACCATCCATGATAGAAGGATATTCCTGGAAAAGTGAGCGGCGTTGAACAATCCATCTTAGCTGATAGATGATACTCACCACCAAGGCAAATGGTATCCTCCTTGATCGATAGGTATCGTACTCTTGTACAAGAGATACATGACCAGACACGGGCCGACGAGCAGTGTCAGCGGGTTGTAAAGTTTGTCCACCTGTTTTCATCTCAGCTGGAGTAAGACGTGCACGGATCAATTACGACGTACCATGGTATACGCAACGTATGGATGACTTGTCCAGATATACCTCTCCATGAAAAGACTTCGCAAGTCGGAGCGCCACGTGTTTCGTGTCCATCTAAGCACCTGCTTGATGAACCGCCAATTCGGTTTCATCGTACTCAACAGCTCCGCCTCCTTGCACACCTGTACATACGTGTTCCAACCATGGCTGACCATCCATCGTGTCAAGAATTTGTCGTCACCCGAGTTAAGCTGGTACTTTCCGAGCCAATAGTCATGCGTGAAACCGTGGAGAAATTCAGGGTCCTTGAGAATGACTGTGCGATAGGCCGCAGTACGACCGGAGAGACAGGGAATACCGCCGTCGATATGAGTTGATGAGGCAATTTCGATGTTCCGGATTGAGAGACGGAAGGCGGCGAGCACCTCCCAGACGGTCATGCGCTTACCCACGGGCTGCACACGCTGACTTGTTCCAACACCGCCAACTTTTTGATCCTCGAAACACGCGAGCATGTACGGTAACATAGTCGGTGGCCAGATAGCGTCGTCGTCAGCAAAGACGATGATATCTGTCGTAGTGTTCTTGATGCCGTGGCTCATTTGGAGTCGTTTGTTGGCGAATGGCACTGTTAGTACACGAATACGTTCGGGGTCGACAGCATTTGCAAGCTCTTGGAGCGGGCCAAGCATCTTCTCTTCCGTAATGATGAGGATTTCCTTGGGCTTGCCAACGAGCCAGCTGTGGGCTGCTTCCTTGAATTCCTCACCAGCATCTATGGTTGGTACAATGATTGTAACATCTTCCGAGGCTACGTAAGTTGGATTTTCGGGTAAAGGAACTGGACGATATGTGAATGTTGCAGCAATGCGTATCATGTACCATAGGTATCGGAAGAAGCTAAAGACATGGTCAACGGTGTTCTTGGAGAGAGAGAAGTGGCACAACGCCACCGACGCACCCAATGACACCAAATGGAACAACTACAAAAATGGTCAGAAAGTCGTGAATGACAATGAGGAATGTACTGACAGATTGGAAAATCATCAGACGTTAGGTATAGCATTTGTGTGGGCTAAGTAAAGAGCGAATACGACGCCAGAGACGAAGTCAAATTACAGTGAACTCGCCAAGCGAGTTCACGACGAGGTGGGAGGAGAAGAGTTTCAATTGACGATCTTCTGATCCCGTTTGTCGTCTTCCAGGCGGAGTTTGAATTCTTCCTTTCTTAGTCTCAGTCTGTCTCAAATTCTACGACCACCCTCCTGCAGCTCAAGTATACGCAGCCTTCATGCTAGATCTAGTAGGGCATTTCAATCCCACAATGTGATAGACAATTCTTCAAGCTTCAAGCTCAAGTTCAACATCTATAGCTCACGAAAACTCTCGGTTCCCACGATAGGTTTACGCTCCGCCCGCCGCGAAACCCTCAATTCAATCCTGAGACCACTACCGAAGTTTTCACGCGTTTAATCGTGCGTTGCTGTCCGTGCTGCATTGTATACCACGATACAGATATACCCGGAGACCACATATACCCGGAGACCAGCTGATGCCCCAACTCTGTCAGCCATCGTCATGCGCCTTCTTACCATTTGTCCTCCTGCACAACGAAAATAGCTGGCAGCGATTATTGTCATTGACAGTTCCCCAAAATATCATCCTTTCAGTTATAAATAAATCCGCAGTCAGTGCATTTTGAACTAGATGTTGACAGATCTGGGTCCGCTCAGTGGGTGCGATTGTCCTGCTCTACATATCGTCGACGGCTAACTCAGACCGCTGCTTGTTATCGATTATCACTTATTATCACCGGACCCTCTGGGCTGCCATCAACAACAACTGGACAGCAAAGTCTCTGAATGACGACAATTTACGGAACCGGTTGATACGATTTTGATCACGGTTTCATGGGTGTTCTCACCTGTTCTCACTATCATAAATAACTCTGAGGCTGCGCTCTACATACATAGCTGTACGCTATATATGTGGGCGTCCAGGCCTTGGTTACTCGGCTCTGTCTAGGTCATCTGGTTCCTCTGGTTTGTAACGAAATGGCCTGATGATACTGTCATGATTTCAATCCGAAAGTAAAAAAAAAATCATGAAAACGTCTAGATGTTGCTTGTTATAAGTTATAATTGGCCATGATTGCACATGACCACTTGATCGAGCACACTGATACTATCAAGTACACCAAAGGTCTCACGGCGGTACAAATACCCACAGCGTCTATCACCATAACCTCAGCAGGCTCTGTGTAGTATGTTTGTTTCAGCAGGAGTCTTTGATCTGTTGAATCCATCATCACCATCATCACCTTCATCAAGTGATATGCCAACTAGTACTTATAAGTGGATTCTTCTTGGTGTTTTCCCAACGTGGCATACTGTAGTACATACGAAGTCACCTCAAAGTAGTGGAACAGAAGAAGGTGGAAGGGATAGTGAGTTCGTGGAACAAGCCAAGGTCGCCTTCGTATTTTGAGTTGGCCTTTAGGTATGGCCGCTCTAGAGGAACGCTTCAATGTCAGAACTCACATTTTATATTTCACGACAAGACAACATTTACATCATACTAAAGTCAATTTTAAGTCATTGTTTCCATCCTAATCATACACCAAAAGTTCAATAACCTATATGAGAATAAAAATAGTCCACAAACTCATAAAATATTCACAACAAAAAACTAATGTCCCCTTTCCCTTGGAAGCGGCCGACCATGCCCATCAAGAGACTCCTCCTCCAGATCCGTCTCGTCTGGGGGGAGATTAACGTTATACCCACCTGCACGCACAGGACCAGGATAAAGCAGGCGATTATCGCCCGGTGCTAAATTCACACTTTCAGACGAGACTGATCGGAGATGGGGCGGGCGGAATGGGGGCATGGGCGATGCGGACGCGTCGTCGCTAGAACCGGAGTAGTCACGGCGGTGACTCTGTTGCGAGGGACTGGGCGGGTGAGAGGGTGGGCGCGGGGCAGAGATCAAGTGTAACGAGTCGCCTGAAGGGAGAGTGATCAACTTGCTGAGTTCCTCGTCGAGTGAATGTGAGTGTGGGATGTGATGGGGGGAGGTAGGGGGGCGAGCGCCCATGGGCCGCCGAGGCAGGTCTTTCCCGTCGGACGAGGATTTCCGCTGTCCGAGGCGTGATTTTGGCGACATGAGCTGGGTAGGAAGTCCGTTGGCGTTGGCAGGAGGATAGTGTTGTGGAGGTCCTACTTGTGAGGAGGCTCCTGGGGGCGGTGGTAGGGGATTTTGAGGGGGATCGGTCAACGGTTTCAGTGCTGGGTTCTGGTTCAGAGGTGTCGTGAGAGGCGGCAGTTGTGGAATGGAGGGTGAAATTTCAACATGCAGCGGTGAAGGTTGATATCGTTTATCAGCTTGGGAGGAGAATGTTGGTGGGTGAGGAGGCTGAGGAACTTGTGCCTTATACGGATTGTTGCTTAGAAGGATTTGGTGATGCGAGGGTTGTGTGCGAGATTGAGCGCGAGAATGCCCGGGATGTATTGGCGTAGGGCGCCGAGGAGGAGCAGGGAAACCTGGGGGCACTGGAGCAGGGAATCGAGGAGGGGGTGGGATACGTGGCGGTTGAGGCTAAAGAGAGGTTAGACGACAAGTAAAGGAAGACAAAAAAGAATGCATTACTTACCGCCGTTGGAGATACAGAGAGCGGTGAAAACATATGCGACAAACGGGAAGATTCTGTCGGTGTGGGCGGGACGACTTTGAATTGGTGTGAGTTTGAGCTGTTGTTAGACGAGATGGTGAAGGATTGTCGGTTCGAGATGAGGAATACTTCGTTCTCAAGGCGTGTCTCATGTGTAATGAGGGACTCCTCCTCGGGGTCAGGGTAGAAGTCAGTATACTGAGCATCGTCTTCTTCGATGACAGTATCCGGAATTGCGCCTTCAACAGTATTTGCGGCTGAGTTCATCGCACTTGAACTGGTTCCCTCTGTACTGTTACCGGAAGGATCGACGCGGAAACGGTTACCTGGTAGCGATGGTCGGATATATATTGGGCGATATCCCCAAGGCCGAGGGACTATATCAGGAAGACGTCGAAACTGTTGTAGAATCTGGGAGTTCCTCCAAACATGCCTGAAAGGAAAATGGTATTCGGGCTCTATAATCTTCAGTGTTCCTGTCGAAGGGCGGCGACGGTGAAACCGATCTTCGGGGCTGACCACCACGTAGTCGTTTGTTGTGTCTATCGCGGTGTCGATTTCAAAATTGTGGGGTCGTCCGACACGGTGTATTTTTTGGGCTTTGCGGAACGAAAGCCACCGGCGCAAGAAGGCACCAAAGGACTCGCCATCTCTACCTTTCTGAGTCCAATATAGGTAGATCACTATTGCTCCAAGGACCGCCAAGCCTAACACAGTTGCAATTGGGACAACGATTGGAATTATTCCTGCCGCCTCTGATGACCGGGGAACTACAAGGACTTCAATCGAAGATATGGTAGCGATGATGGGAAGTAATCACATAGAGTATGCGCAACATGGAGTGTCGATTGATTCGCGACTGCAGTGAGTGCCCATGAGGGTATTGCGACCCTGTTCACCCATTGACTTGGATAGTTTTTTGAAACATCCAGAGAGTGATTTCTGCATCTATTCGCCCACTCGTCATAGTCAGGAGGTATCTCTTCTTCCGCCCTCAGACAGGCACTCCAAAGATTGAAAAACACATCATTACTAGGATTCAGGAACTGTGAGCCTCGATATAATGTTGATCCAGTTGCTTCAGCGCACCAGGTACATTCCGACGGAGTTAACAAGGTAGCATCTAAGTCCATGGATAGCTAGTTAGAAGACACCCACGAAACCAGTCGATCCACATACCGCGCGTCGGGGTTGAACACGGCTCCGCTACCAATTTACAAATGGTGCACGGCGTCTGACCATCATCATTGTTGAGCTACAGCTATTCATGAGTACCATATATCACGAAAAAGTGAGAGTTCATTCCACCTCGTTGCCGAGATTGTCTTCGTGTTTGACAATCCGTCGCAAGGAGTCGTGGGAACTTGCGCGCCGAGGTCTTTGGCGCATGTCCATGATGACTTCACCCACAACCATCGAGCTCGAGTAGGTGCAAAGGGTGAAAGTATTGCGTAGACGTTTTAATGCAATGAGGCGAGGCAGGGTCCTCTTGAATCACTTCGGCGTGGAGATTCTGTGGCCGTGGGTACAGTGTCTTTCTCTGCCTGTTCACCTTGCCGATGAACCCGCAGCTTCTGATATGAACCCCTAATATGGACCTGTCATGGATTTCTCGTGACCGACGGGTCCACTCAAGCGCTTGAAATTTTACTTCTTTGTAATACTGGTGCCTTTCCATCCACGTTGAGAATTAGACACGGAAAATTCTGAGATTGAATTGGAGCTCTCTTAGGATATTTCGGCAGTCAGTACTGTATAAAAGTTACGTTAATGTTGAGAAAAAATATCCTATGAGCAATATACAGAGTATCTAAATCGTGCGACATTCCGGTTACTTGATGGGATTGACACAGGTTCTTCGACGTTCTCAGGCCGCATGGCAAAGAGAATCAAATGGAAATCCATTATTCTTAGGTATGGGGAAACACACGGCAACCCACAGTACTGGAAAGTTGTTTCTAGAAGCGGAACAAATTTTCATGTCACAAGCACGATGCAAAAAAAGGTTTGAAATCAATTACATGATTGAAATCAGTCCTTAAATTGGTGCGAAATTCTCTGCGGCGAAGACTTGGAGTGGCTCTAAGCTTGACTCGTTCATGTCGATTGTGGATAAAGTTGGATACATCGAATTTCGTTCCCTATCGAGTAACAACTCTTCAAAGAAATAGTTGTGTACCAAGGGATCTTGTGTCAAGATTGGATGTATCGATGTGCAACCGGGTGCCGGAATGTGATGTGGCCAGGAAGACCACAAGAACCCATCATAAAAATTGCCCGTCTCAATGGAGCTTGATAATGCGAGTGAAGCAGTCCCAAATCTTGCAGGCCCTCCGGAGCACCTTCTGACACGAAACGAATTATCAAAAGTGAACCCAAGTACCATAGACATGCTCACCAATGTGCGCATCAGAATGATGGACAATAGATCAGCATCGCGAATCGTGACAAAACCAAAGCCACGCTAATTCGTCTATCCTTCTGCAAGGGATTTACTATTCTGGAGAAGGTCTAAGGGGTATCGAAGGCACGAGAAAGCAGCCTGGCTGATAAAAGGGCGTGAAAGAATCAGGCTGACGCCATCAACCGTCCTGTAACAGGTAGGTTACCACTACACAGGTGTGAAGAACTGCAGCATAACATAAAGCCCTTTCTATATCTATATAAGGGCGTCATAGAGAGATGGCCGACTCACACGCACCATGACTATGAGCCTGGACATGACGTGGCTATCCACCAAGTACGGCGAAGTCCTTGCAAACGTATAGATATGGAAATCTCCCAGAGATCAAGCAATCACGAAGAGATGAAGACCCCTCGGAAAGCAAAGTATGCAGGAAACAAGATTGAGAAGGATGCGAACTCCAATTTTGTGCGACGCGATGGAATACCGAGTATGTGGAGCATATATGCTCATAGACTGGTATCTGTCGCCAACAAGAGCACGGTCTGTTTGTGGCCGACTGCGTAAAAAGAGAGCCTCTTGAGACTGAGTTCTGAGTTAATCGATAACCCCCGGGAGCCTTTGGCAGCTCTTGATTTATATATTTCTTTGAAGTGCGCAAATTGAAAGTGATGTCAGCCGGCAGATTGTGGCAGTGCTGGATCGTTATATCCGAGTCGGCGCAGCTAATCATGAAAGCTACAGTAAGTAGGGCCTAAGGTGCAAATGGAGGATTACTTGTGGAGAAGACCCGTCCGTAGAATATAACTCGATTCTTTGACATCTGATGAGACGAATGTAGCAAGAGTCCACGAAAGGAAGTTGATTGCACTGGCAGACACGTAGGGTAAACATTCCGCCTGAGAATACCCACCAATTATGAAACGCGGTGAGCGGGCTTCCAGTGGGTGTATGCGTGGGGCGATCACAGGTAAAGTAGTTGCCATGCATAGAGACCAGGGTTGCTTGGGACTCGGGAGGCCTCAGGCGAACGCTGTCAAGACATTCACCAATTTGGATGATGTCGCGTCCAAACCACAGGAATAGTTGCAATAAGCACAAAGTTGAGCCTAGGAAGCCTTGTAGTGGCTCAAACGGACCGGTAGAGGACTGCGTGATCGTGATTCGTCACACGCATCAGTTCAATTATTTATTTGGGTGCTGCCGGGAGATCCGTTCCTTTCCCGTCACCTGAGGCTGCAGCCCTCAAAATACTTCTCACTCTTTTCCATGGGCAGGCTCGGAATTTTCAGGCCCTTTCCTTTTGTATAGTGAGTCTGTAACGAAGATGACTTGGAAAACGGCTGAAGATTTACGCGTCATTGATCATTTCTTGATTATAGATCCCCATTTCTGTTCGACTAGCGCCACTTTAAATATGACTCGTCATTATCACTCGTTTCTCCATTTCCGCCATACTTAATCCGCACGAGGCGTGGCGTGCCCTCAAATGTTGATCACGTGAGGGCAGTATATCTATCGATTGAATCTGATGTTTCCACCGCGTCGACGACGACCGACAAGACGCTTTGGAACTTAAACGGCCAGTACCGGGTCAAGCCCACCACCGCCTTAGGCCGTTATACATATATCTCTATCATTCTATCGCGATCTAGCTACCGAACTTGAACTTCATTCACTATGTCATCCAACCTTCCGCTCTCAACATCACCACCATTGTTGAATAATGAGAATCTTTTCGATGTACCAGGGACGCTGTTGAAAGGAACGATGATGACCAAGGTCTCCGAATCGAACCAGAAACGTGTTTTGTTCCAACTTGACCCCGAGGCGGGGTGCATCGTTTACAAGTCCAAAAAGACAGGTCCGAGTAAGTACTCTTCTCTATCCACCAGATTTGATCATTTTCAAAATTCCATACAGTTGCACTGGAGACGATCAAAGAGATCCGCTCAGGTGCTGCGGTGGTAACTTACCGTCAGCAGTTCAATCTGCCTGCAGGAACGGAAAACCGCTGGCTCACGATAATATACATCATGGATGGCGAATACAAGACGCTGCACATTATCGCAGATACGCAAGAGATCTTTGTCATGTGGGACGAGGCTGTCCGAAAACTGGTCTCTGTTCGTCAAGGGCTTATGATGGGGCTCGGAAATCTCGAAGTCCGAGAGACCGTCTGGGCACATAAATATTGGAAAGGTGCAGATGGAAATGGCGATAAAAAGTTGAGCCTTGACGAGGTAGAAAGATTGTGCTGGAGAATGAACGTGAGATTCGCAAGACCTCAGCTTGAGAAGATGTTCAAGGTGAGCCTTTCCAAGTTTATATATTCCGTACTAGCCTTTGACTGATAGACGAAAGGATGCCGATACTACCAACAGAGGTTATCTCGATTATGACGGCTTTCAGTTGTTCGTTCGTACACTCAAACGCCGCCCCGAGATTGAACATTTATATACGAGGATTTGCGAGGATAACGAGGGAAAGTTCGAGTTTCCGGCCTTCGAGAAGTTCCTGACGAGCACTCAACACGCAAGTTTTCATAATATGCTATCGTGCACTCAAGCTCATATCTTCAGATAGTCGAAGCTTACTCAAAATGAGCTTAAAGTTATTTTTGCCAAGTATTGTTCGAATCCACCGACCGCTTCAGCGGCCACAACACCGCAAGGGACTTTGACGCCGGCTCCAAATTCATCAACTCCATCGACAGTCGCGTCTACTGTCCCAGAGTCTTCAGTTTTCACTCTCGAGAATTTCTCGACATTCCTTCTCTCCCCTGATAATGCAGCATTTCCCCAGAAGGACCTGGAAGTGTGGCAAGATATGACACGTCCAGCGTCTGAGTACTTCATTTCCTCCTCGCACAATACGTACCTCGTAGGACATCAGTTAATCGGAGTCAGTACCGTCGAGGGGTACATTCGCGCTCTTCTTCACAGCTGCCGTAGCGTCGAACGTACGTTTATCTTCATACTATCCACATCTCACAATCATGACAAAGATTAATAGTCGATATATACGACGGCGACATCGAACCTGTCGTATTCCACGGAAAAACGTTGACGTCCAAAGTTTCCGTGCGGGATATCTGTAATGCTATTGCCAAATATGCTTTTGTGACCTCACCTTACCCTATCCTGATCTCGGCGGAGATTCACTGCGGTGTGCAGCAGCAGGATAAACTTGTGACCATTATGACGGAAACTTTTGGGGAGTCTCTTATCAGGGCACCGGTGGAAGGTCGCCCTCGGATTAGCACCCTTCCGAGCCCTGAAGATCTGAAAGGGAAGATCCTGTTGAAGGTGAGTGCTGCGTCCCATGCATCTGAGAATTTCAGTCGATGCTCATTATCATTCTCAGGCTAAGAACCTTTACGTTGTTGCTCAACTCGAGGCACTTCGTAGCAAGAGCCCGACTGCTTCGGATGAACCCGTTGTGCTCGAAGCCGACGTCTCCTCTGGAGATTCTGACGACGAAGGGGAGAGTCACGCCAAAGGGATCAGTGGGGAGATCGCACATGGAATGCAGGGGCTGAAACAGAAGTGGCAGCACGTGCGGGGAAATTCAACGAGCAATATCTCAAAGACGAAGGAAAAAATCAAGATGTCGTTCAACCTCGCATCGCTCCTCGTGTATACCGTCGGCGTCAAGTGTCATGGCTTTGGAAAGGAGCACGGGTACGCCCCGGAACATATCTTTTCGCTGTCGGAGAATAAGATGAATAAGTTGCTCAAGACGGGGACGATGCGTGATTTGGTCCATCATACCGAGGATCATATGGTACGCATCTATCCGAAGGGTACGAGAGTCAGTTCCAGCAATTACC
>JABAJX010020011.1:0-13862 GCA_018221735.1 Termitomyces sp. K1Aa | reverse complement strand
TCTTCTCATAGGCGTCTACCCCATGGCCATCGCGATACAAAGCTATATAGGTCGACATCAGTATTATTAGCTACTAATGAAAAATCTGGGCTACGTAGTGGCCAACCTTAATCCGTAGAATTCCATTTGAACATGATTTATTAATCAACAGGTGGAAGACATTTCTTTCTTGAAACATAGCAACTTCAATATCCTGTTAGCTCCCCTGGTTAAGGAACATGTATTGCGAACACCATTTACTAAAGACAAATACTCAGTACAAGGCTTCCTGATCAGCAACTAAACCACCAAAGTAACAGGTCAGAGCTTTGAGTTTCGATCCCATCCATTCCTCCTCGACTTCTACATATTCCAGGGTACCAGGGCTGGTTTTCCCAGCGTCACTGGCAGGTGATATGTCCACTAAACGCGCTATTTCGTCCAGACGTGTATTTCTGGGAAGGTAGTATGCGATGTTGGGTGTTATCTGCCTGCTCAGTTTAAATAGTGTCGAGCCGTCTATCGGTTGTATAGAAGAGAGCGAGTAGGAAGGGTGGTCTTCAGCTGCCACGTGGTCACCTGCGTCGTCTAACGTTGGTGATAGAACGTCGGTCGACTCCGGAGGAGATCCTGATAAGTATGAAGGCCCTCCCCATGGAGGACTGAGAAAAATTACATCAATCTGGCGGCTGCGTTGGCGATGTGGAAGTGTAGTATAGGCCTTCACAAAGGATATATAGTCGGCAAGAATGAATTCTATTCTGTCAGCTACGCCATAGATCTGCGCGTTATGCCGCGCGAGAGCAAGTCGGACGGGTGAAGTGTCGAGGGCGATGACTTGGGGACAAATTTTGAATCCGATGCAAGCATGACAGATTTGTCGTAGTAAACACACCTCGTTGACACGTCTTGGCGAACGCGATAGCATTACCACCAACACCACAGAATGCATCTAGAATGGTGTCGGAGCGACATCGTTCTGCAATCTGATCTGCAACACGTTCAGGTGTAACACTATACCATCCTTCTCTGTCCAAGAGGCAGCCCGGGTGTTGAGAGTAACGCGAAAAGTAACGTTCTCGTTGCGCAAAATCTGTAGTGAATCACAACCCGTTGAAGAAAGCCCAGGTTGATATGGATCACCACCTACATTTCCGCATATCTTCCGGTACTTCCGAAGCGTACGTATAATGGGGCACGAGCCCGCTTGCATCATATTTTTTCACCCATTGGGATTTCTGTCTCTCTTCGCCTTCTACATCGTCGGTTCCCGTTTTCTGACGTTTAGTCGGTCGATCCTCGGCTGTTGCGATGTCAAGTATTGTTTCTTTGTCTTTAGTTGCGGTAACAGCGTTTTCGGCAAACTTGAAAGCAAACTGAGATACTCCAGTCAATCCACCGCGAGGTTTACGCCTCCCCATGAAAAATGGAGTGGAGAGTATGTATGTAGATGTTGACTTCTGCTGACGAAATGATAGTCGATAAGATAAGATCTGTTCAGACCAGCACAACCGCTCGCAAAACTACAAATTATCAGTGAGCTCATGACATTGTCTCATAAATCATAATTCATGCTCGTCATGTATGATATAAATTAGGGCTGCAAGGTCATGATATTACTCAACTATGCGATTAATTCAAAATTCACGATTCCAATAAACGTAAAGCTTCTCTTCTGGAATCCTCTATGGTTGTCGTCCACGTCCACTCCCAGCCTTTGGTGATTTCCTCGCTCAACAGCCTAAGTCTTTTTGACAAGGCATCACTAGACAATCCGTCCAAATGATGATTGTATAGGGTGTAAAGCTGTCCATTACGTCGTGATCCCGCTGCAACTTGGAGTGCATGAGGGCGGCGGATCGTATCGAAAATGTGCAACGCGCCGTACAGCGTGTTTCGGTTGGTAGAGGGGTGTCCAAGAACAGTGGCGAGAATGTAAGCGTCCTTTAACATTTAGTAAGCCAATTCGTAAATTTGTGGAAGACAAGGAGTACGATGTACCTCGATGGCTTGGCCTGCACCGGATCCTTGATGCGGCGCCATGGCGTGCGCCTAAAATCATAAGTAAGGAGAAGGAACGGGAATGGACTCGGATATGCATACCGCATCACCCATTACTACGACACCACCCGAGACGAAGGTGGGTAAGGGTTTTATGGTATGGATGGCCCAGCGAAGAGGCTGCTTTACACACTAATGAACCAGATTAGTCAAAGTCAGTTATGAGATAGAAGAAGGTAGGCTGACCGATATAAGCTGCTGGACTTCTAACTCCCATTTAGAGAAGTGGCCAACAAACTCAGTGCGATCTACAGGAGAGAACCAAGGGCCATCAAAGGACGAATGCTCGAGATCGTGTCTCGCGATGAATGCGGCGAAATTGATGTACTTTCCAAGGGCAACAGGATAGGCTATTATGTACTACAAGGAAGGACTGGCGATCAGCTGATTGTATAAATTCATAGAGCGGGTATATATCTCACACCATTCTTTCCCAGGTACTGGAGTGAACGTCAACAGTGTTACGCACATGAAAAGGTATGATCGATACCTGAGTGGGTTGGGTGTAGGCTTTATGATCAGGAGCAATCTGTCTCAGATCCTCAGAGAGTATCAATGCTCGATAGGCATTTGTGCCACTCCACACTGGATCTATAGCAGCGTACATGATAGCCGCGTCACTATGCCTTCCACCTGAACGTGCAGAAAGGGCCTTCTCATTGAGGAGACTCCTCCGCACTGCGGATTTTAATCCGTCAGCGCCGACGAGCACGTCGCAAGTGGTTTTTGACCCATCCTCAAAGATGACTTCGATTGGGCCGGAGGATCGTTGTGTATAGAACTGAAGGCGCTTACTGAGGTGGATTTTATACGATTTAGGTAACCTCCCAAGAAGGACTCGCTGAAAATCTGCTCGATGGAACAACATCAAATTGCCTATAAATGCATGTCAAGACAAGGGTGGAAGAATGCGGATCGGCGTTTGAGGATGTACCATTCGTCACCAAAGTGTAGAAGTCTAATCCTGACTCCTGGTCACTTTTTCGGTACCTAAAGGTAGGTACTACAAGATGACAGATCTCAGTAGTATAAATTATCACGATGAGCTGAGCAAAGAATACCTGGCCCTTCTCTCCGTTTGACCTCAGAGAATCTGAGTAACTCTTCTTCAAGACCCAATTTCTGTATGACCTTCCATGGACCTATGAAAGAGTGTAAGTACGTATGCGCCATCTCGAGTCCAATATCTCTCACGGGGAAATATCCCTATTCCAGTGCCGAGCTCCGTCAGCTGTGAGGCAGCTTCGTATAATTCAACGTCGATGTCAGGATATGCCGATAAAGCAACTAACATGTCGCGATTAAGTCAGCATCAGCATTGTACCACAACCAATAGCACGAATAGAAGTGACCTGCGGCAGTCAAGCCACCAATGCCAGCCCCACTGGACGATGGTAATCAGAGTCAATCATATCTGTCGAATAGCCACTCACCAAATGACGACTCGAAATCTGTACCTAGAGCCCATGTCACCGGCGGCACCTGACGAAGATGTTCGCCACCTATACTGCAATTTAAAGAGAGCGGGAAATTTAAAACTAGGAAGCCAGGCCATTTTGAACAGCAATGGACTCGGAGAAAGACACGGTTTGACCGGATAATGACGTCGAAGAGTAGGGTATCCCAATGAGAATACTTGCGATGGCCAGAAGCAGCCAGACCTCTTCGTGGCGGGATGGGAAATTCCCGGATAGAGATCCCACGATTTAGTCGCGCCCAGAACTATTTATGACTTAATTTAGGCGTAGTTGTCAACTGACCAGTCGACCAATGTAGCGAGGGTTTACATCGGCATCACAAGGGGCGAGGTACGCGGAAATCGACTGGTAGATCTATAAAACTGGAACCGGATGGTATCGCAAGAGCCCCCGTGGATATCCGAGTCCTCTTGTTGCATCGAATTGCGAAAATTGCCAGAGGGTCTATTTAAAAATTCGAAGATGTCATCATACACTCCATACTTAGGTTCTTACTACCAATCTGAGTCAGCGATGATTGTCGAGATTCCATTGCCGATCTTCTAATCAGTACAAGGAACCACGTGTATTTCGGGCAGAACAGGTCAATATCAGGTCGAGCAGTTCTGAGTCATACAGTCGTCGCATGGAAAAGGATACCCTTTTGGGGAATAACCATGATCGTTATCATCCAAACAGGTAGGAGACGGACCCTCGAAGAACGTCTGACCCAAAGCTAGGAGCGATGTATGTAGCAAGCACTGTAGATGATGGCAATATACTTCCCTCTGTTCAGTGAACCTTGAACAAGCCGACGGTCGCCACGTCACGCGGCTCGTGCGCACATCAATTGTTCACGCCCCGCAATCTTCTCTCCCGAGATGACCGGCTACAAGCTTTCTCCGAACCTAGCATGTATGTAATACATGTGTGGAACATTGTCAATCGTGAATGATCTTGAAATCGATTACCACAATATCTGTTTTGAAAGTTGTAGAACAAACTTAGCATACGGATCAGGTTTTTCAACTTCTCCAAAAGACTGACAAACTAACACGATCGAGAAAGTCACAAGCAGGGCTTCCTATGCGGCGGATGCTGTAATTATCTAGCTTCCATCTCAGAAAATCCTGGTACATAGGTGAACTTACGTAGGTCCTCGTGCCGCAGCGATTTGAATGCGTTCGTTTCCGTTTCGGACAAGTTGTATCTGGATCAGAGACGGCACTCCGGCCCCCATACATAAATAAGCCTACACAAGCATCTCGACGAAAAACTCTTGAAGGGATACATACTTAGTCCCAGGTCTTTGGCGTGTTGATGTAGTGTGTTTGACATGATGATGTATCAATGCCTCTCGAAGGAACCTTACAGGGTTGGATTCTATGTAGTACATAACATATGGACTCAGACTACTTAATCATGATGTCTAAGTATGAAAGTGTGACTATTTTACTACTTAAATTGCGCCACAAGTGACCTTATGACTTGGTATTCGAAGATGCTGGAGATTCCAGAGAATTCATATGGATTCTTGATCATGAACTATAAACCGAATTAAATTTTAATACGGCTCGGATGGCCATCGCGTGCCATTTTCGTAATTTTAAAGGCAACGAAAATTGAAATGACGGGCGCCGCGGTAGAAAAACATGGTGATCTGGGCTCAGCGGCTGCCGTGGGTTGCATTGCTGCCTCTTTTCAAAAGATTTTTTGACGGGAGAATCTATCGTCCCATTGAAAGCGAAATATATAATTGACAATTGTAACACGCCACTGATTTCTAACTGATTTCTACATGCGTGTTACATATGACATATTATGACCTTAGGTCATATACTGCACTTTCTATGTAGAACTCCTTCATAGATACTCAAGATTTACGCAACCGAAAAGGCAGAATAGAGCTGCAGTGAGATGTTCTCTAAGGAATCCAATCAGCCGAAGTGCGCGCTACAGTCTATGTAATGATGAGTGACATGAATGCGCCCCTATGTTAACGACGCACACGGCCCATATGTAATGTAAACCCACGAAAGAACCGGGATTTTTTGACCTGATGTTCTGATACTTACTGCGATTTTCAAAGTTGTCGGATAGTTAGAAACTTCGTTAGAGGTGCACATGTTACGAATATCACGGACTTTAGAGGGCTGTGTATAGTAAGAGGCGAGTACATATTACTTATCGGCAGATTCAGCTTGCTTGCCTTGCCAACCAAACTCGGGGACACATACAGAGGCAAGACGACACAATGCAAATGGGCGCCATCTCTACAAGTATGAACCGGTCGAGCCGAGTAGGAAGATTGAAGTTGTCTATACACAATGACATCTATAATGCATGCTTAACAGTGAAAGTGTGCGGTCAGAAGAATCTCAAAGATGAAAAACTTCACCAGTTCACGTCAGGAGTATTTCAACATGCATGATGCGTAAAGATCAACTCATCACATTGATCATTCCCCACACCGCCCGTACCAACAGTACATGTAGAACGACTCAATCTACCACCCGAAAATCAAATCCGACACCTGTCCAAGCATACCCTTATTCGGCGAGCTTGTACTCGGCGGCGCATTGGTCTGGGGCTGTGCTTGCAGTTGCAATGGCTGAGTGGCGTTAGTCGAACCCCACCCCCGCTGCGGTTGCGGGGTCGCCACGACATCTGGGTTGTGTTTCCGAAACACGGAGGTCGCGGGGACAAGTTTACTTGGTGTGCTAAACTTGCCTGTTAGCCCTTTCAGGCTGGTAGTGTAGGGCAAGGCGGGTATGGGTTCGTCTATGGCCATCGCATTGCTATCAGGCGATTCCGGATCCTGTGTAGACGTGGACTGGATCTGGCCGAGTACAGCCTCTGCTTGGGCTTGGTCCTACCAACCAGAGAGATTTAATCGAAGAATATGGATTTGAGAGGGACTTGGCGAAGGATTACTTACGGCCCATTTAGCACCGACCATCCAGCTTCCTCCCAGGACCTCCCCGTTCTTCCGGACCGCTCTCAAGGCATCTCCGGCATCTGTGAATCCGATACGGAAGCAGTTCAAGATCTCTAGATGAGGGTCTGGGTCCGTTGTTGCTCCCAAAGATTGGAAAAGCTCCACCGCAGCGCTATATTTATCTGGAGGATAACCAAAAACGATGATGTAGATAGGCTGTTGGGATTGTGTTGGTTGTTGGGGAGTCGCTGGTGGGCGTTGAGGGCGACGAGCGAACAATGGGACATCGTCGGCAGAGTTCTTGAAATCAATGTTTAGATGTATATTAACTTGATTTGAATTCTCGAAGCGAAGACTCACCCTCCTTGGGGCGTGGATGGCAGAGGTCGATGTGAAGCCCACCTCATTTGGGATATCGTTGACGGAGTTAGTCGGTGGAGCATCTTCGTCTGCGAGGTTTTTTCGCTGTCTGTTAAACCATGTTAGGCAATTAGATGCCAAGATCTCGTACTACATTACATACCTTGTACTTTCGAACATCGAACTCATGCCAAAATCTGATGGTCCTCGTGATAGCATATGGTTCATCTTCGCCTTTGTCTTAACGATAGGCATCTCGTCTACACGTGTATTTCCCTGAGGGGATGTCTACAATGTCCGTCGTTAACAATATTCCTCGCATGTTGGTCTAATTGGACCTTACATTATTTTGTGATGACTGAACGCGTTCTGTAAGCTACACTACAAGCAAGACAACAGTATTAACGAGTCTTACCAGTAAATAACCCGGCTGATAATGGGTTCTAGACTGTGAAAGCGACTCCCCTAAACTGGAGCCCAGTTGTGTTGGGCCAGCACTTGTGCTGCCCCACGGATTGATATTTGGAGAATGGTGTGTATTCGTCGAGGACGACATTCCCGCCACTGTAAAAGGAGTGCTCTGCATCGTCGTCAGCGCAAAGAAGGGCGAAGGAAGAGGGATGTGAAAGGTGAGCTTTAACAAAAGATGTTGGGACCGTGGCGAGAATGTTATTTTCAGTTTGCTCTTGTTTGATCTCGGGGGTATTGTCCTCTAGATTAATCCTTTCCCCAGTGTCTTGATTTTTGTTCAACGTCTCACGCGACGAGCTAGGCCCTCTGATGGATGAAATCATCGTCAAACGGCTACATATATCAGGTCTCACGCCCACATTAACGTCTGATGATATTTCAAGGCGACTGTCGACTTTCGGAACTGTAAAAGCCGTCGATGGATTCGGTCTCCCTGACGGCCTAGGTCAATCACGAAAATTTGGCTATATAACTCTTGAAACGACTCAGGCAAAGCTCTCTAGATGTTCGTCAACCTCTCCGGACTGTGCAAGACAATCTGATCATTTAACAGGTCTCAGGTCTTAATTTACTCAGTGGGTCCACATGGAAAGGCGCGAAATTAAGAATTGGAGAAGCAAAACCTGACTTTTCCGAGAGGTGCGCATTCAAACCTGTATAGCTGGTTTTCTATGATATTCAATGAAAGATGCGTAGGTTGGCCTCAGAGCGCGAAGCAGCAGCCCTCGAACCGCCCAAGAAAAAACAGAGACGTTATGGTGGCGTGGAAGCCGCAGATATGTCTCTTGTCACCCCTGAAAACGTCGCTAGTCGCGGCGGATGGGCTGTTACACCCCTCGGCAGGATTTTGAGGCCTGTGCGTATGCGCCCTTCGCATCCTCTGCCTCCACCGAGCGAGGATAAGGTGTTGTCGAAGGGGAAGGGTGGGAAGGCGAAGAAGAAGTTAAGGGAACCTGATACGCGTGCTAGGAGAAGGACGATTGATATGACGAGGTATGGGAGTGTGTACTTGAAGGGCATGTTTTTGGATATGGAGATGATGGGTGTTGTACGTGAGGGGAGGAAGGGGAAGGAGGTGGAGATCGAGGATGAGATGGAGAGTGAGTCTGATGAGACGGAGGCGGAGGCGGAGGCTCCTCATGAGAATGAAGAGGATGAAGTCGCAGCGAAGGGAGTGGTGCAGGACTCAGAAAAGACAGCGACTTCGAAAGTCGTCGAGAACGTCCTGTCTCCTGTACCACCGCCTGTGGTTAGCACCCCCGCCATTACACCCTTCCCCGACAACAACGCCGACATTGTGGCCGAGAAAAAACAAACACTTGATCTTCTCGCGTCTCTCTTCGGAAATAAGGACGATGAGGACTGGGTCGGGAGGGAAAGCGTTGATTCTGATGTCGACGAAACCGACATTGCAAAGCGCCACCGCATGGTAATAGATGCTGAAGACGACGGGGACTTTGAGGTCGTGCCCCTGGATGCCAATACCACACCAGCCTTACCTCGAAAACTTCAGGAGGAAACACCTTACGAAGCAATGGAAATCGATGCACAGGTACCACCTCAGCAACCGCCGACTGAGAAAAAACAAGAATCTACTAAACTAAAAGACTTGTTTGCGCCACGGGAGGAGGATGGTATGTTCATCCCCACATTTCAAAAAATTCTGTCTAATCTACTTCACAAGCTGGGTTCTCCCTTCTGGGACATCTCGACCTCGACCTCGAGCTTGACGATGAAATCCCTTTCGCCATCACCGAAACCGAAGCTTCGTACGCCCAGGAACCCACTGACACCACGACCACCACTTTCGACCCCACCATCGCTGCCCCAGCCTACACTGCACCCCAGCTCGACTCCAAACTCCCTCTCTTCTTCCCACATCCCTCATCTGCAGGTTTGATCACCAAGGCAAGACCCAAAGACATTTTCGAGGTGGCGATGGAGAATAAATGGCATTGGCGCGATCCGGCCGTTGAGTTTTATCGAACGGGGACCGAAGAGGATATTAGGAAGAGATGGGAGGAATCGAAGGTCGAGTTGACGAGAGAGTGGAAGAGGAGGTGGAGAGAGGCCGGAAAGATAAGTCGGAGGAGGAGGGTTGGGGATACAGGTGATAGTTGAGAATGAATTTTGATGTATCCATTTTATCTGAAATATGCACAATGAGCCCCCTCGCAAATTGCTGCCGTCTACAAATCCAAGTCGATGTCTCCATATTATGCCGTATGATACTTACATTCAAAAAAGAGATATGTATATCATGAAATCGAGCCTTGTTAAACACCGTGATCATTCGAACCATTTCTAGCCTTCTCTGCCGAGTCTCTCGCTGATACTCGAAAGCCAAAATCTTTTCGATGGAAAAGTTATCATGTATGTATGTATTAGCCATGTGCCCACAACGCCTGGACCGATCACATTCAAGCAACCGTTGATAGCTCCGAAAACTCCTCGTAGAAGCTCGCGCCGGAAAGGCCGTTCAAGCGGTGACATACAAGTTCTGACTATCCTTGGACTTTAACCAACATGTCCCCTCGTTGGGGGCCCGTGCGTTCCCTTCTCTTCCTGGCACCCGTCCTCATATGTGCCCCATATTTTGCGTACAAACAGCATTCTGGTACGCGTGACCGAGGTTCCAGTTGGAACGTGGCTAACACCATTCTTTCTTTTTCTGTTTCACAGTGCTTCCTGAACCATTGACGGATTTGTGAGAAGTTTTGAATAATCTTCGGTACTCGACGCATTTGCTGATGGAGTGAACATAGAACCGACCCCGTAACTAACCTATCTCAAATCTCAGAAACCCGGATTCTTGGATTCGCGAAACATCTTTCAGAGGGAATTGGTTATCGAACTGTGGGGACGTCTGAACATGCATTGGCGGACAAGTGGATGGTACAGCAGGCGGAGGCGGTTAAACGCAACTGCGAAGAGGTCGTCGCGGCCACAGGACGGAAGCTCGAGTGTGAAGTCTGGCGACAGGAAGGAAGTGGCAGTCATAGGTGCCCCAGTCGTGTGCCCTTTTCAAACTATGGGACACTTATGTTGGAATACCTAGGTTTGACATGATGACCAAGCGTCTTTACAAGACCTACGTGGATCTCACGAACATCATTGTGCGCATTTCCGATGGTACTACGGAGGGCAAGGAACACGCGGTACTGGTCAATGCGCACTTGGATAGCACACTACCTAGCCCGGGTGCAGCTGACGATGCTCTTTCTGTCGGTGTCATGCTAGATTGCATGCGTGTCCTCATCAACACACCAGACTGGTCACCGAAACATGCTATCATTATGTGTGAGTTTTTTTTTTTGCATCACTCGACGCGTTCCAGTCAGACTCTGACGCGTCCAAAGTGTTCAATAACGCGGAAGAATCACTGCAGGATGCTTCCCATCTCTTTTCAACCCAGCATCCGATCGCATCGACGTGAGTCTTGTTTTTCTTTCCCCGTCGCTGCTGTTGTCCAACGATGTACAATTTGCGGTCCAGCGTACGCGCCGTCATCAATCTCGAAGCAGCGGGAACACACGGACGCGAACTTCTGTTCCAAGCCACCTCGGAGGAAATGATCCAGGCTTATTCGCATGTTCCTAGGTACTTCTTTGCCCCTTTCCCTTACCTTACACTCGTGACTTCTTACGACAAATCGACCCAGGCCCTACGGAACAGTCTTTGCCAATGATATTTTCAGCTCTGGTATCATTCTCTCTGAGTGAGTCTCCCCTGAATCTCCTCGCTTGTCACTAAAGATCGCCAGCACTGACTTCCGACAATTTGAGCAATACCTGAATGTTACTGGACTCGATGTGTGTTCCATTTCTTACGTTTTCATAGCCCTCTGGTTCTAACTGCTGCAAAGATGGCCGTTGTTGGAAATAGCTATCTCTACCACATGCGGAAGGTATTGGAAACCGAATTTCTCAGTACCGGGGTCGATAGCGCTCACATTAATCATTGCAGGATCTAGTAGAGAACATCCAACCCGGAGTCGCACAGGTGACGTCCTCCGCCCTTGATTTTACTCGTTTCAAAACTTGACATACCCACCGTGTTAGAACATGGCCGAAAACACCCTTGCACTGCTCCGCTACCTCTCAGCCGAAGGCTCTCCGATACCCACCCTAACAACATATACCCGTCCCACAACCGTATTCTACTCCTATTTAGGGCATTTCTTCGTCTACTCCTTCACAACCGCCAAGATCATCTACACCTCCATCTTTGTGACATCCATTCTCTTCGTCGTATCTACATACCAAAACCCCACCCCTGGAGGCACCGTTTGGAGTGGACAAGTTCAGGGTGCGGTGGCGGTCGTCGCGGGTTTGGTGGGCACCTTATTGGTTCCGAACGTCGTTGCATTCTTGTTGAGCTATGTGCTTGGAAAAAGCATGAGTTGGTTCGCTAATGAATATTCCGCCATTGTTCTTTATGCACCTGCTGCTCTCCTCGGTACGCAAGTTTCTTCTTCTCCTTTTCCTCAATATCCCTCAACCTTGACTCTTACCCCAGGCACTCTTCTCTCTCAATACCTCATCGGCCCCATAAGCGAACACACTGTGTTCACTGCACTCCTTCTCCTACAGACTGGCTCGGCGTTTGTAATACAGCTCCTCGGTGTCGGCTCTGCGGCCGTATTTTTCCTCTCTTCGTTCCCTATCTTGATCGCTGCATTGCTCAACCCACTATTCAGCGGCAGCGCCAATGAGATCGCCTTGGGCACTTACGCGCTTGGACAGGCGTTCCCGCTTTTTGGTGGTGTTTTGATGCTTCTTCCTGTTGTGGAGGTTTTCGTTCCATTGGTATGGTGTATCCTTCCTTTTCGTGGGATGTTGATCTCATGTTGAGTTATTGTAGACTGGTCGAATTGGTGCGGATGCCCCAGCAGATAATTTGATTGCTACTATTGTTGCCAGTATTGGTGCTTTGGCGCTCCCGCTCGTTATACCTCTTGCACACCGCTTCGGCCGAAGAGCTCTCCGGCGCGGTGTTGTGATAATGAGCGTGATCACAGCGGTGCTGGTAGCGGTATTCGCGATGAGAGTACCCTTTGATGATATGCATCAAAAACGGTTGTTCGTCCTTCATCTAGAAAATGTACGTATCTTTGAGCTTCCGTTACCTTTTGTCACTCACTTCAAGTACTTGAAGATCACAACTCATGAGCAATCTTTGCACATCGCATCGGCGGATGGCGCGCCCGGATTCGACTTGCTTGCGAACCAAGTTGTGGATGGTTTTGTTCAAGGATGGGCTGCCAATGCCGAGAACACATCTCTTGCCCTCGTCCCTGTTGACATGGACGATCACAATTCGGAATGGGATTCTCTGTACCCTTTCTCAGCAGTAGGTTTCTGTTTCCTGAACGACGTTTCGTTCCAAGGTCCTAATTATTCATGCTTGCAGTTCCTTACGACGTATAAGATGGCTCTTCCTGTCGATCCTTCTTATGTGTCTCCCTGGACAGTTGCTGGGAACGGCTTTTCTATCTCGGCCGTCAACGACGTCAAGGATCTTGCTGCTGGAACACGAAGCTTGACGCTGCAGATCAACCACCCCGGACTCATTTGGACAGGTATGTTCGCCATCGAGCCCCTTGTAATTTACAGTCCTTGTTCTTAGTATGCTTTCCCTTAGTCGTTGCTTTCGACGCCCACGTCCTAAAATGGAACCTAGACGACCACCCACCAGATGAATATGCGCGCCACCGCGTCAAAGAAGCATCGTTCTACGGCAAGGACACCTGGACGATCGACCTGATGCTGAGACTAGATTCAAGTAATACCGATGGTAAGCTACGTGTTAGTTTTGTTGGTCTCCAGGAGAAGGCTATGTGGCCTGGAAAAAAGGCGATCAAGGCGGAGGGTGGGATTGCCATGAAATTGTTTGAGGAGTTCGATGAGTGGATCGAAAGAACATATGAGGGGACGATCGATGCGACGCTTTTGGGATGTGTGGGGGGTGTATTGAGTATATGAGAAGTAGAACTTAAGCTTGTTCCAGGATTATCTAGAGATAAAGTACATTATCGGAACCTTCATCAGACGAGACGTAACGCGTAATCATTGAACTTGACTCAGTCAGCTCAGGTGTTCTCATTACAGCACGTACCATAACGATAGACCCCTTCGACTTTCCGCTATTTAGTTGTTTGTCTGATACGCGCTCCTGCCGAGGCCCGAGAATCACCCGAGACGACAGGAATCATTTGTTTACCCCGAATGTTTTCTCTGTTCTCGTCATGAGGCGGCATATATCAGTAGAGCTGAAAAGGCTGGTTTTGCGGCTTGCGGCTTGCAACTGTCAACAACTATCACTAAGTATAAGACTATCAGTGAAATAACTGGCATTAGTATTGGAACCATCCATCAAACGTATCTGCACACTCCATCGCCGTAGCAAACAGTTGGTGGACAGAAGCAGGTGCTCAAATGACTTTGAAATAAGTGCAAGTTCAAGCCAAAACGATGGGCATATGTCGAGGTCGAGCCTGGTCGAGCGAATTGGATAAACTCTTAAAATTGACACCATGTGGTAAGTATTAGATAATGACGTAGAGATCAGACAAACAACTAAATAGCGGAAAGTCG
>JABAJX010020010.1:0-13912 GCA_018221735.1 Termitomyces sp. K1Aa | reverse complement strand
CATAGTACTAGCCGATGTAGTATATAAGGAGGACTGCAGGATGGAACATCCTCAGTCCTGACAATAGCATCGCTTCCAGGTCTATTCATTAGCGTGACTGTACGCTCCTCAGTGACGGCCTCCTCCTCTCTGCCTTGCCCTCTCATCTGCCCCTCGTTGTGCGGCCCGGCTTCTTGCCCGCCGGCCCCCGCGCTGTGTTTGCTTGACCCTCGTCGCCACTTGGTGGTGGCTTGAGTGGTCCGGCGTCGGGGTTGGTTTCCACAACGGAGCCATGCCCTTACACCATCCATTTATTGCCTAGACTCCACAACCAAGAATCAGTGGTCCTCTTCATTGATGCACGCCATGTCCCCTTGATGTCTGAGCGGCGCCACCTCCCTGACCTCATCAATCAACCTGATCTCCGACTTGACTGGTAAGATTTTCATTAACTTTATATACATAGTATGGCTGAACCTCTGTCCCAGAATGTTCACCTGAATGTACTTTCATAGTCGCAAATTGACATCAAGTTGCATTAGTTGTATAAATGAGCTCTGTAGTTGTATTCTTGAGTTCTGCTTTGTGCAGGTTGGGGAATTGTTTGCAATATTCAGCATTCCTGCTCTATACAGAATAAATCAATAAACCATGAATTTCTCTTGCAAATTGTCTGCGCATGTTTGAAGTTTAGCAATGCCCACCTTTGATGTCTCAAGTTTTGTGGTGCATGAGTCTTTTGGGCGCTGAGGCTTCATTCACATAGGTTTTCTCCATTGCACGCTGAGGCTTCATCACATAGGTTTTCTCTGCTGCATCCTAAGCTTTTGCCTACATTGTCTAATACTAACGGCTTGCCTGTGGTGATCAAACAGACGGGATGATCACAAAAGAGAGGCACACAATTTGGAGAAGAGGAAAAGCTATATTGTCAGGTAGGTAGGTGACTAGACCTATATGCCCTTTCTTTTATTGACTGACAGTGCAATGAGGCGTAGCACGTTCCCTGCGCGCATCAAAACGCAAAGGGGTGAGCAACAAATGCACAATGTCCAGGTGGTCCAGGAAGTAGAAACACAGTAAGATGTTGCACAAGAGTACAGTATAAAACACAGGAAGAAGGTTTTGAGCAACCTAGACAATAATGAGGGAAAATACAATGAATGAGTGGACAAGGAACAGTCACAGAAAAAAGTCACAATGAAACTATCCGTTGTCGCTGATGCTTCTTATGTCACTCATCTGATTTTTGTTGTCATATTGTTGGACATATTCTGGGATAGTTAGTTGTAAGTTCAAGGTTAGTTGTAAGTTCAAGGATGGCAGGCCTGTCAAGCAGAATTACTTGTTCCTTTCACTTTGCATTCATACTCCTTTAGATGGCGCATAAGAAGCTCAGCAGCTTCACCAATTAGAAGGTCAATTGGATTGGGATAGCCCAGCAACTGAGTGAGGAAGACCTCAAAAGTGTTGATTGTGTCTAAGTTGCCGTCTGATTAGATCATATTTTGGGCGTGGGCTGAATGGTGCTCACAGAGGCACGTCTTGTTGATTGCGTCTAGACACGCAGAACCACTTCCCCTCTACATGAACCTTGAGACATCAAAGACTGAGCAAGAGTGTGGCGACGCATGATTCATTGATATTAGGATGAAATATCTTGTTCATGAACCCAATACTGGGTGACTTGTGCAGGTATTGATCTGGAAGTTCAACGTGTATCTTCCAAACCCCTCCTTGAAACAAGCTGAAAGAAGTGAGCAATGGAAAAAGCAAAGCCACAAAATGTGAGGTGCACTCTCAAAAGCAGGCCAAAGAAACAGATGCAGGACTCCTGCATGCTATCATACACCAAGGAGACCTTATAATCAGACATGAGCCCAGCAAGAAGGGCGGAGTTGCACTGACATCTTTGTGACATCGGTCTCAATTCTACACTTGCTGGGGTTTGTGTATTTAACAGACAATATGTAACATTTTAGTCTTGGATATTCAGAAGAAAGTATGTGCAACTTATCATGGTGGAAGTTGGTGGCGGAGGATATGACACTCACTTTCTGAACCATCATTCACTGAAAATATCCGTAATTCTGTCCAAAAGATTCTTCTTGAGCACAAAGAACAGAAAGTATTCATGCCGGGTTTGCTGTTGCCTGGTTCTGGATTGTGAAATCCATTGATAAAGTAATACCAGGTGCAAACCATTATCCTGAGTGCTGCAAGGTTTCCAGTCGTCTATCATGTTCAAAGCTTAAACAAGAGTGCACCTGTCTATATTGTCCACCATTTCTTTATAGATTGCATCCAAAGACATGAAGGAGTTTGAAGACTCTATTCTTTGCTTCACAGGCAAATGAGGCTTCACGTAAAGGTAGTCCATGAGGCCCACTTACACCATTCATCAATTTTTGAAACAGTTCTTGTCGGAGATGCTCAAACTCCCCAGATTTCTTAAACCTTCAATGCCAAAACAGAGTGAGCTCAAGAAAAAATGTAACAGAGTACCTTAGTTGTTCACAAGCTGAGCCGGAGTGTCTATAGCCATATTGAACCTGCAATACTGACAGAAACTTTGAACTTGAAGTCAACCTGTTTGCTTGAAGGGGAGGACTTGGGCAAAAAATACCTATCAACAAAGCCTTGCGTAGACTAAGAATCTCGAATGCAGCGCCGCTTCCTGGCATTCCAAAATTTTGGATATCAAGGGATCTCTTTCTCCTAACGGGAGGATATTTGTGCAATCAAATGGAGCAGGGAAATGGTGTGATGTCTTTTATGTATGTTGACTCTATTTGTTGCACGTATTCTTGGTTTTTGGCAGGACTGCAGTTTTCCGCAATGATCTACTTCTACATGCAGCAAGAAGTGAATTCCAATCTATCCGAATTCATCCAAACAGACTAATTAGTTACATAAGTGGAGTAACTGAAAGAGCACCAGAATGGGTAATGTGTCAGGCTGAGAGATACCTTCCTGGTCAGTTTGCAAGTCCCCCAAGCTCCTGTGTCTCAATTTTCATTCAGAATTCCACAAAATGCGCAAATTGCATGAGTTCTTTGAAATATGTAGGACACCAGCCCTGGTGACCAATATTATGCTCTAATCCATCCAGCAATACACAGGGTTAGTTGACGCATTGATCATCTTCAGCGATATTCTTGTTACACTCCAGGCCATATACTCTTGTTGGTCATGTTAATAGGTATTCAACTCTAATGCTGTGCACCTCAGTCAACATTTGCACGCTATATTCTCAACAAACAGTTGGGTGCAGTGGCTTGGCTCTCCAGAACCCTCAGAATGAGGTGTGGACAGAGACCGACATCGTTTTCAATGGCGGTATGTTCCTGCTTCAAAATTCTGGATCTACAATGAATCTACCATTGTAGTCTGGGCAAACAATGGGGATTCCATTAGTCAAGCATAGTCATATTTCTTAGTGATCCATTGGTTAAAGGACTTGGCATGTGTAAACACTAGCACAAAGTTGAGAGATTATTCCATAGGAAGGCAACATACCAACCTTGGTGCGTATCCAACTTAAACTTCAAAGTCACAGTTTGACCCGCCCATCCATTCTCAGTCAGATCCTTTTCAAGCTTGACAGCAATATCATTAAGTTTGTTCAGAATTTGCCCTTTGCCTATCAGCGGAGAGAACGTCCTGTATTGGTGTTAGCAATCGACGTCATTCCGTCAATTAGGCAGGGTTTTCACTGTTCTGCATCAATGCTCTTTCTTTCTTCTCTTGTTATCGGCTTGACTACATTTGATGTGACGCCAAAATAGATTTGGAACATATAGTGAGTTCCAAATTGCTTGTCCATAAGGTAAATGGCCGTGCGGTGGGTGAAAATATCTCGGCAAATCATATAAGGTAAATTGAGGTAGATATTAGCATGCACTGTGACAAGGTGATCATTTATGTGAAGTCACCTTGGTGCCAATTGACTCTAGCAGTTGTTCATTAACTCAACCCACACCTGGAACCTTGCAGATAGGAAGATCCCACAAGAAGGAAAGGATAGACTGCAGGTTGAAAGATAGCTCAAACTGCCCATTGGGTTTATTCTGGCAATACTGGTAAATAAAGAGGGGTTAACTATTCAAAACAGGGATCCAACCTTGTCTGAACATATCTGAAAAGACAGGTTAAACAAATATTTCATACCGCAACTGTTTATCAAGTCTTACTTTGGCTAACATCTGGACAATTTTTGAAGTGATGGATACAGAGAAAGTGATCAGTGCAAACTTTGGTTGGTGGTATCCCTGCAGTTCCTGCACTTGCAGTGAGCTTAGATTCTTTAAATACAGTTTTGTGCAATTCCTGAACACATGATATTGTTGCGCTGAGAAGATGTTAATCTAATGTATGAAGCAATCAGCGATGCCTACTTGAGATATGCTTCATTGTGCCCAGCAGCAAAGAAGTTCGGGTCATAATGGCGAAGAACAGACATGATGACCTTAGACAGTTCCACATACCCTTGTAAAGTGAAGTGGAACAAATATGAGCTCTGGGCATAAATTTTTGGTAATAAATCCTAAAGATGATCTGTCACTTGGCGTCAGAGCAGACAGTTTCAAAAGGCTACCTGGCATTCCAGACCACACACCATACTTGTGTGCCTTGTATGATGCAGTGCAGAACACACCCTGTCCAACCTATATCAAGAGCTCTGGTTCTCATTGGCAAATTTGAAGACGTTTTGATGCATACACACACCAAAAGGCTTTTCTGAAAGGTCTGGATCATCTGACAACTCAACATTCTAAGCATGATATATGTTGAATGAAACAAGGCTAATTGAAAGATGAGACTAGTGGCATAGAAGGCATCCATATCAACATGAACAATTGTCTGGAACAAGTCTCGTCCAGACTCCAGCTCATTAATCTGCTCTTGATCAGATAAGTCAAACGTGATTTCATTGCCAGAATTCTCACCAGGTGGGTGGCATAATGCTCAATATTTTTCATCAAATATCATTTTTTGACCTACCCAATGGCGGAGAATAGGCATACATACTGAGGTCAACGCCCCTAATGCTATTGTCTTGTGGCTGTAAAATCTTCCCAATGTGCTGTGTCAGTTCCTTGTCCTTCTTCTTCTCATTCTGAAGTGGGCTCTTATCAACTGAAGGTGTATGTAGCCACAGTGAACACGCACATAATAGAACTTGGATCCTTTGGAAGCCTCAGCTATTATGCGATTGATTTCCATCTGATCTTTTGTGAGGCTATTGGTGGCGACAAGTGAGCCCAAATATCTTTACAAAGGTTGTATTGAGCATAAGTGCTCATGAGTCTCACCCAGCTTTGCCTGTAGAGGGTCCAGCCAGATGGGTTACTAGGCTTACGGTGTCCCGGGACGCAGCAGGTTCTGCAATATTGCTGGACAGTCTTTGAAGGATCTGGAGAGGTCTCCAATTCATAATGGTGTAAGGTAAAATTAGCATGGTTCACCATTGCAACGTGCTTCAGCATCTTTCTTATGCCCAGGTAACTTGTAGGTTTCAGTATGTTTGATTCCATTCTAATTCCAACTCAATACAGGTGCAAACCTGCACAATGTACATAGAAAAGAAGTACACTGTCAAGGTGACTTCTCATGAGCTCCTTCATTGACAAAATATTTTGAGATACCTGACCATTTTCAAGTCAATTAGCCATATATAGAGAGCACAAGTCTCCCAATAGATAGGGGTTGACAAAACATATTGTTTGAGCCATTATAAGCCAATATACCACCTGCAAACACACTTGGGAGTATCAAAATTGGTCCAAGTTGCGCACTCTTCCGCTTCTTGTTGTTTTTAAATCTTTTCTTGTCTTTCTCTGTGATACAATGTTCTCAAAACAGGGACAGAAACATAAACAAAGAACTTACGCAAAATCACGGTCCTTTCTCTTCCTACCCTTCTTTTTCACAGCATTTCTGTGCATCTTATGTCTTGCTGTTGCTTCCAGATTTGCCACAGCCTGTGTTGCACGTACTGCCTTGCGATCCTTACACACCCCGAGCATGCTCTGTTGGATCTGGTTGCAGATAGTCAAGAATTTTGTAGTGCCTACTTTACCCTGTAGTAGATTAGGGTCTTCAATTTGTCTGGAAAGCTATCAGATGCCGCAGAAATAATGGACCCATCTGCAAATCATAGTTTGTGTCTTCCTCAAGAAGACAGTATATTGGGGTAAGGATGTGTATGAGAACTTCTCAAGGTGGGATCCCTCCATGTATGAAATTGTTGCTGCAAACCAATGGAGGACTGCCAGAGGTTGTTGTGCCCAGTTCTTCTGCAAAAAAGATAAGCATATTCAAATTAAATGGAGTAGAGGATGCACACTACTAGATGTACAATTGCGCCTCGCGATATGAGCTGACTTGATCTGATACAAAAGTGTAGAGAATAGCCAAGGAAGAGGGTTGTTCTGCTTGAGGAACTCCATGTCTGGCACTTCCATATCCCTGTCCTCATCATTCTGCTTGTCTTCCAAAAGCTCACTATTGTGAACTTCTGGTGGTGCTGTGCCGTAGAAACATTTCCCGATGTAGAACAAATTCTTCACTGCTTGCAAGCCCAATGCCTCATCCAAATGTTTGCTCTTCAGCTGTAAGCACAGTTTCTTAGCAACTTCCCTCATTCCTATGTTCAAAAGAGGATGATGGTCCGCGTATTGTGGGCTGGGAGAGGCAGGAGGAACCGCCATAAAAAGGATACCAAGAAGCCGGCACAATGCTGTGTGCATCCAAGTATGTGGAAATAGCAGGTGTGGTATGACAGGATCCCAATGCATGCAATCACCCTGAGTGGAGAGGTCAGGGAAGATGTGCAGCACCTTAGCAAATACTGCCATTGTGTGGTGCAACACCTCCTAATCAAGATCATTGGCTTCAGAATCTACGTCAAGACTCCGCAGCTGCAAGTCCATGTGCACTATGAGAAAGGGAAGCATTCAGATCCTCAAGGATTGTGGTAATGTAAGGCAAGGAATCAGTCTGCAGCGCGTTGATGACAAAACCATACACCTGGATGAGACCTTGACAAGTTAGTACTGAGATGGTTGGGAAGCCCACAAGTGCGGGTGAGAGAAAATAAGCTTGCAACGTTCATTGTCAAGGCACACAAAGAGACTCTTAATCAGGATTGATGCTATCTTGCAACATTTAGCAGAATTGTCATTTGCAATGAGCATGACAAGGGCAACAAATAAGAGGCCAGCGTATTTGTGAATAAGATTGACTTCAAATTTTGTGATGATGGTGCTGAGGAGTTCCACGACTCTTATGAACATAAGACAGGCTTTTGGTGAAGAATGTCATTTGCTTCCAAAGGCAACCCTTTCCTTGTGGGTAATCAAGAAGGAACTGCAAGAGTACCCCACAGCAAAGTTTCTGAACCTGAGACAATTGGCTAGCAACCAGAATTGTAGAGACATTGTCCACAAGATCATAGATCTCTGGAACAACAAATTTTTGTGCAACAATGGCTCAAAGCAAGGCAAAAGAAGATGTGTGGTGCTCTGGATCTTCCAAATTGGGGGCAAGGAGTTCAAGGAGATAAACTAAATCTTTTTCCTTCACATGGTCACAAGAGATTTGAAAGCGACTTGAACAACCTCTGAATTGGTGCTGCTGGTTTGGTGAACTATGTTAAGGATGTCTCACAAAAACTGGGAGAGATTTTGAGAGAGTGAAGTGGGCACTTTGCAAGCCCAGACGCAGCTTGTATCCCGAGCAATAAGACAGGGGAACTGGTTGAGTACAAGGTATTGCCGACAGCCACAGTCATGGCACTGAGTTGGAACATGAATGCACCATTGTGAAAATCAAAACTATTGCACCACAAAGCTGTGTTAAACAGATCTAAGCCAAACATCACAAAGCTTTATTCCTCTGTTAGAAAAAAGCTCCCAACCACGAAGATCTCAAAACTGACTGGAACGAGTTGCTGGTATAGTGATCCATCTTTACTGTTTCCTGGCATTTGACTTGAACAATGGCATCATTCTTGATAGCTTTCTTGCAATGCAAAGGCAACCCTCCAGCAACATGTTTCAGGATTTCAATGGAGCTAGCAAACTACTGATCTTTGGCAGTGTGATGAATTTGGAATCAATAGCAAAAAAATTGAGCCCTTTTGGCGCGCAGAAGTATCATTGTCTTCATCGGCAATTGAGGATGCAAATAAGTATGGGCAAAGGTGTCAAAGTTTTGTCTTTAGTTTGCTCTTCAGCAGAAGGTGAAGTAGAGCACGCCTCCTCTCATGTGCATTGAAGAAACTTCATTCCAGGGCCAAGCCAGAGGGGCATTTCAGTGGCTATGAGCATACAAATTTTGTTGTTGAGGGTCAGCAGGAAGGGGGTGGAGCAAACAAAGATGAAGTAGGGAGCAAATGAGGATGAAGTAGAGAGCAAAGACATGCGGCCACAATTTTAGCCAATTTGGGTCAACTGGTGGGGTGAGGGCAATGAAGTGGGGTGTAAGCCAGTTCCAGTTGCTGCTTTTGATATTCTCGTAGAATTCAAAATCCTTGTTGCTAAACTTGTTCACGTCCAGTAAACCATTTTGCGCAGCTTTCCAGATACCCCAAAAGCAATCTTCAATGCTGAGGTTAAAGTCGGAGGCAACTGTAGCGACTGGAAGAAACTGACCTGCATTTGTCTCCACAGTGCTGCAGACACCTGAAACAACAGGATAGGTGTGTGGCGCCGCAGGCGCAGTTGAAATATTTGGGACAGCACCAAGTAGAAAGTCTGAAGGAGAGGGGTGGCCTGCTGCGCAAAAAAGCAAGGGAAAAAAGACCACTTTGCGCATGACCCATTGAAGCAGAACTGGTACCTATGATCCGATGCACTATCAGGACGTGGTTACCAGTGCTCAATGGGGGGAGAAGTAACCAAAATGCCCTGCAAGGATGCGCCAAGTGTGGGTCAAGAAGAGAAGTGCCACTGGCTTTGTTTGGCTCAAGTTCAACTTTGTTTGGCACTTTTGCTGCCACTTTTGCAAAAAAATGGCTAATTGCACAGCTGCGCAACAAGAACTCTTGCAATTGGTTTCAGAGGATGCTCTGGGACTCCAGCTTCTTTCTCTAGGCAGAAAATACAAATTTGCAGTGCATGTAAAGTTACTTTCAGCCCAAGGGAGGCTAGAACTTCAGCTTGAAAGCCTGCACTGCGAACAGGTCTTCCGAAAGATCACTGGATGGATGCAAGATAGCAAATATCCACCAGGTCTTCAGTTGGCTTTTTCTCTGATGAAGCGCACCCAGCAATGCCTCAGAAATAGCAGCATTGATTTCATTTGCAAAGCGAGGCTGAACCTTGCACCTTCTGCACGAGACACTTTTATTGCTTCAGTGCTAGTCCAAACCGTCATTCCTCTGAAAAAGCCGTACCCACCATACAAGCACATTCTATCTGAGAACCCTGCCATTTTTGCAAAGTGGGACTCTCACTTTGATTCTGAGAAACTTCCTGACAAGCACATGAAGCACCTACCCATCCTTCATGTTGATGAGGCAAAGTTGCAACACGATGTGTTGCCTTCAGAGAGCATAGTATTGCGTGATCTCTCTGGCCAATTGGTAGGACTTGTCCTGCAGAACTTCTGCTCCAGCAAAGCTGCTCTGGCATGGGCCAAGTATGCAGCAGGACACCAATTGCCTGACCGTTGCAACATCTGAGTTTGTGCCAAATTACTTCTACTCAACTTCTGCTGTCTGACTCAAAGTAGAAAGAGGACACAGGAAAGCTTGTTCAACTAGGCTATTCTGCTGGCCAGCTGAGTTCTTCTAAGTTTCACTGGGTCCACAACATCACAACTTCACACCTGTCTGACACTATTGCTGCATCAAATTGTGAAGGAAGCTCTTTATTCATGTTTGCATGGCAATTGAGGAAAAGCCAGCTTCCACCTGAGGTTATCTCTGATGTAAACAACTTTGTCTCTGGCACTGGCCTCTGCTGCATGGATGCCAATGGAGATCTGTCCAATTTGACTTCTTGTCAAGGCAATGAGGGCACCAATACTACCTGCCATTCTTTTCAATTGTCCTGCAAGCCTTCAACTAGTTGATTGTTCCAAAAGGTGTCTGCTGGAGCTAGAGCTACTGGTGGATTGTATACAATTAATACTGGGGAGAACAATCTTGACTTCTATGATGTTGAATTAGCTCCAGTTGGCCAAAATTACTCCCAGTGAATATCTTGATCATGTGGAAATAGGAGTTCTATTCTCATTTCTTTCTTTCAGAGCTATCCACCATGAGGTGCAGCCTCACAAATACACAATTTCTTGGACTATTGTTTGAACTCCTGGATCATCTGCAGGGGGTCACTTCTACTACGCTAAATATGGCGTTTGTGTTCAACAAGCTTCAAATACTTTGATTGTTTGGTGCCCAAGAGAGCCTCATAGAACCAGTCTACCTGACATTCATCCAGCAGAGACTAATCCTGTATTCTTGCAGCAAGGCCTAGCTTTTGTTACATCTAATTGGTTGGCCACGGCATGGAGGAAGTATCAAGCTAGGCTTATTAGCCGGCAGAAAGCTCTGAAAATGGTGGGTGACACTGAGAATCACAAAAAAGTATACACATAAGAGCGGTAAATACTTATGCTTTTTAGTCTATCTTGATACCTTTTCTATATCTTGTGCTTTTCTGCATGCCTCTTGATGTCGCATTCAGGGACAGGTGTGAGAGAATTAATGAGGCTAATGCAACTGTACATAATTGTATAATAACAAGGAATTGCTTGAGTATCAATTGAAGAACCGCCAAAGACATGCTGAAATAATGAAGGAATGTAGGGATATTCTTGGGATATAATGGGGAAATACGGTGACCAAAGCAAGACAGTCTATCAACAACATTAGTTTACACTCAAGTTTCACTTGCTCTTGGGAAGCGGTGACTTGATGAGGTGCACAAGGGTTGAGTCCAGTTGAATCCCATCTCCAGCATCATGACCCTGGCAATGCTAACATATATAAGTATCTGGCCTTACAAATTTAATCAGTTATCAAGTTGACTAGTAGTTCCAGACACTTGAAACTCAACACCAGATCTACCACAAAGATAAACCTCACAAACTCCCTAGGACTTTGGTGTGATGTATGTGATCCATAGGTGTAAAATTGAACTCCATAAGATGTTGAATATCCCAAGAGTTGAGAAAATTATGCAGATACTTGACAGAGCCAACATGAATGAAAATCATCCTTGCATCCCAAATTTGAGAGTGTTTAGCTCTACATCTATCTCTATCCAGATTGCTGAACAAAGCCAAACTTCATGTCAGGCTTCTTCATCCCACCACTGTTTCCATACCAAACACTATGCATTCCCTCGTATTCATTGTCACAAAGGTAATTGTGGAGTGTTGCAGGGAATTCAAGGACCCCAAGATGATAACAAGGTTTAGTCCTGATTGACCTGAGCCATAGCTTTTTGTCGTTGACTAGAGGGTTCATATCTATCTGGGTGGCTGGTAGGTGTTTATTTGGAGGATCACAATAGTCTCAACTGAGAGGCTAAAATAGTAATCAACTGAGATCCTTCAGCACAAAGTAACATGGAAACATACTTTTTTTGGTTCCTCATCTTCTCTATATTGCATAGTATAATCTATGTGGCTAATCACCGTCTCCAGTGAATCAGGATTGGAAAGGTCAAGAGGTAAAAAGGAGACAAGAGGATGGTCCTCATTCTAAAAGACATGAATGAGTATGATGATCAGATGCACCAATTTTGCCACATACAAGCTGTATGATAGCTGGATTGAGGGCATGGAATTGCGGATTGGATGGGTTAGCCTGCGATCCATAACTTGTTGCAAGCAACATAGAATCCGGATCTAGATATCTGTTAAGAAAGTGGTATTAGCACAATACCCTCATTCATGAACTTAAAAGATGTGCCTAGCTATATTTTTGCAGCCTCACAAACCATTTCTTGCACCACCGGCAGATTCCTCAGGGTTTGCGGTTACAAGATCCATTTTTGACATTATATTTATCCAAGGAATCTCAAGGTTGACCATGGCAGACATTGTTGAGAGCACATTGCTGAACAAAATCATTAAAGGATGAGAGGGTAGCGTGAAGCAACCCAACATACCTGAAGAACTTGTACCTGTCCTCCATAAATTGTGACTCAATGAGGTAAACTCCACACATGCAAATACCAAGTCTTTGGAGGTCTTGTACAAGCGTTGGGAGGAATGGATGATGGGTGTACAATTCAATCTGGCCTGCTCATCTTTTAACGTGAAATCTCAGAACAAGGATGCCCCTTACTTGGGCAGTCAATGATAAGATAATCGTCCCCAAATAATCCATGTTTTGCAGTAAATATCTGTGTAACACGTTGGGTTGTTCCATTTTTTCCTGTTGTCATTACATGGAACTCACTCACTCACTTGAAGCAGTAGACAAGACCACCATTTGGGCCATACCCAAGCTTGTTCATTACATCCTCCAAATTGATCAGATCCCAAATATCAATAATGAGGGCATACTCAAAACTGTTGGTGTCTACAGCAGAATCAAGATTGACCAGATGTCCTGTCCATTTAGACGCTTGAAGATGGGTGACAAACAAAGAGAATGTTGATTTCCCAGCACCTGCAGGGCCCGCAACTAGTACTGCATATCATATAGAGGAGAGTCTAAGTTTGGTTTAAGTTTTTTGGCCAAGCGTGGATTAGAAGAAGCTGACCATGTTCCCATGGTTGACAAGCACACAATCTCTTCAGCACCGCCATGTCAAGGCCACCGATCAGTCCAGACAAGACTGTGGCTGGGATTGCAGTTGACCCTTTAACCCTCAAACACGTCATCCCAGAATCAAGACATCCCGACACAACGTGAGTGAGCTGATTTTGTTTTTGATACCAACATATCGTGAGCTGACCTCAGTTCAAGTGTTTGGAAGCAGATCAAAATATGTCTGGGCTTCACGCCACAGGAAGATGTCTTTAGACTTAGAGGGATGTGCCAGGTGCAGATGGATGACAATGCCCTGCCAAAGGGACATATTATTGGCTGGGTACCACCTCCACAGCCTGGAACAGCTGATGCAAAGCCTATGAGCAAGGCTGCAAAGAAGAACACAAAGCAATGGGAGACAAAGAAGGAGGCAAAGAAGGAGGAGGTACCAGAGAACTGGGATGATGAAGAGGCTAGTGATACTAAGACAGTTGAGAAGAAAGCGACAACCGTCCGATCTGTGAACGAGTCAAAACCTGATTCATCTACAGAGTCCCCTGTTTTGAATGCCACGTCTACTGGTGCGCAGGAGCTGGCAACAAAACTTGAAACACTTCAAGCCAAATAGCTCTTCACTGGACATTGTTTGACATCATCTTTGTATGACCAGACTAATTATGTGTATAAGTAGAATGAGGATGCATAAAGTGAATTGTCTTGCAATATGTTTGGGTGCAACAGATATCCCATAAGGTGTCCAAGTGTGTCTATGAGCCCTGCCCATGTCAAAGGTACAAAGGCATCTGAGTCTGTGATAAAGGTGGTGGAAGCGGTGTGGATGATCTGGGTTTAGGTTGAACCTCCATCAGTATGATGATGAAGAGGATGAAAGCACTGAGAGTAACTTGAGAGCCATTGTAAATAAGACGGTGATGAGACCTCTACCGGCCTGAATGCAGTAAGCACAACCAGGAATGCGGGATCCTAAGAAGGCTCTACACTACACCACAGGTTAGTGTATGTGAGGTGGGTGTGTTTATGATGTATGCAAGGGAGGTTAGTTGCAAACTACTGAGACTTAGCTGCAAGATGGATATAATATTGCATTTTGCGGAATTGCGGTAGCGGTATTACATAAGCGGTAGCGGGATCTGGATAGATAAGACTTGGAAACCGGTGGCGCTAAATGACCGGAAACCGGTGGGTCGGGATCGGAAT
>JABAJX010020009.1:0-13946 GCA_018221735.1 Termitomyces sp. K1Aa | reverse complement strand
CAAACGTTCTGCCAGGAACTCATTTTCCCAGAAATCATCATACTCTGGCATATACAGGGTAAACTGGGACAACACTCTCGCCTTGTCCTTCTACAATGCTCCCTACCGCTTGACCTTTTTGCCTCCGCGTCTCGTAGGCTTTTTTTCGTCGTTGTCTGCTTTACGTTTCTGTCCGGGGTGCACAGCGGCTTGTGTAGCCTTGATACTGACAATTGTGGCAGTATTGCGGCCGGTCTTTCCAATATGGGACACCTGCTCTTCTGCGTCTTCCCAGTCTACTCCAGAATCCGGAATTGCAAACCTATGGTTCAATTGTTAGCCTACTTACAACCATCATATAAGAAAAAAAATAAACAGAGTAAAATTGTACCAACTTTTTGAGGTCTAGAGCATCAATCATCTCACGCTGTTTCTCGCGCAGGGCAGTATTGACTTCATCACCTGCCAAGTCTAGCTCATCTTCCAGACTGAGTTCAAGCGTTTTCGGTTCCGCCAGCTTTGGGGCATTTTGCATTTTGCTTGAATTAGTGTCCGGCAGCTCGCGAATAATTGCTGCCTTCTGGACCTCAACCAAACATTTGCTGATCTTGCGAACAACTTTAACAAGTAGAGCGAGGCCTTGTGATACCGCAATCTGGAGCTCACTCTATTCACGGCCATAGTGGTAATACGATTAGTCACCACAAGCCACAAAACATTCGGGAGGCTCACCTCTACTTCTTCTACAGTCTTACGTTGTAACCCAAGTGCAAGCAAGATCGAACTTTGCACCGCACTCAAGCGAACGTCTTCGCCAAATCGCTTTTGGAAATAGAGGGATGCAAGGGTGGGCAGGAGGTCAATGATAATATGATAATCAAGCATGTTGTTTGCGTAAGATTCCAAGCGTTTCAAGTCAAACGGCGTCAAGAGGAGGTTCAATTCTGACGCGCCGAGATCTGGTGAAGAAGGTTTTCATTCACACTATTGATTGAAAAAGAAGATACTTGTTGACTTACGTTTAACTTTTTCGGCATCACGCTTCTTTAAACCAGTGTTAACGGCTTCCAGCACACTCAGTGCGGTCACGCTCCCGAAATCACGGAATTTGTAGGATAATAGAGAGAGGAATCGTCTTCGGAAATCTAAGTGAAATTCAGGTCAATACCATGATATAACATGCATAGACACGGTACCTTGAGCAAACTCTCCTAACCACTCCAATTCACTCTCTGATGAACTATTAAGCCCACGCACCATGGCACAAGTATGTTCTCCCGTCAACTCGCTCGTTGTTTGCCGGATATACAGCGGTATATATCCTGCTCGTTTCCAAAATCTTAATAGCTGGGGGGTAAGGCCATATGAAACCCCAAGATAGTCAAGTGCCTCGGGCTTACGCTCCGAAAGGCGTTGTAGGAGTGGGGGCATGGCAGACGGAGCGCGGACGCTCGGATTATCTGTGAGAAGGTCTGTATCCTGAGGGTCTCGTGTTTAACACGCCATCGATGGAGTCAGCAGCAACAAATTGACTAACCGGATCCACTTTCGAGGCGTCAGGATAGACTTCTGCGTTCACAATAACCTCATCAAGACTAAACAGCTCCCCACTATAGTACGAATTGAGGATCTGTAAAGCCCTGGATCCATAGCCCATCTATAGGGACCAAAGCTTAAATCAAAGGAAGTGCATTCTATGGTCAACAGCACTTACGTTTGCATAATCTGGATGACACGCTATGCGCACAACACGAGCGCCACTTAGCATTCCAAATCTTCCCTCTTGGAATTGCTGGCTGACAAGCCAGGGGATCATATCACCGCCCGCCCTCAAGCCACGGCCCAACCCCTCCATGATTGCTTCCTTACTGATGTTGCCTTCCAGTGCGACCTGTAGCACCACAAGGGGCTCTGGCAGATGTGTTTCGTCGTCTTTGAGAGGAGGTAGAAGTACGAATAGGTGATGCGCAGGCGCATCAGAAAGGAGCTGCAAGTCGTTTGGCTGGTTTTTATAGTGAGAGGCAACATAGAGGGCCATCATTCGTTGTAGAAACACTTCAGATGCAGGATGATAACTGAAGAGTGTGTCGCGGGAGACATAAAACAACTCGCACGTGCCCGGGTGAGGGCATCCCTGCGTCGATGCCTTGGCAACTATGGTGGCGTCAAGGCATAGGACAGAGTTGAGCCATTTTTCAACCTTGTCACCAGCAGAATATCGAATGGGGGTCTCTAATTTGATTTCACGAAGGGATCTTGTTTTTGGAGCGGGTTTATGAACTGGCTTTTTGGAGGTAGAGGCAGCAGCATCGGCATCTTGGTTGGTATTTTGGAGGTCTTTTGTGAGAGATGGACGGGTACTTTCGCGAAGTTGTTGTATGAGCTTGAGGGAGAGAGAGCGACCTGTACCCTCGTAACCGTTGATAGTAGAAGCAAGAAACACGAGATATGGTCCGATAAGGTTTTTGACAAGGGGTAAGGGGATAGCGGCTGCCTCATCGATGATGACGAGCTCAGCCTGACCTAGAACATGCGCATCTTCTGGTTGGATATACTACATCAAGGTGAGAAGGAGTATAGACTTTGTAGCGCGGGACAAACCTGAATTGTTTGCCGATGTTCCTTGAAGACGTTCACCCTGACGATTGCTTTGTTAAAATCTGGATTTGTACTTTGAGCAATGTCGTAATCGAGATGCTCTTCATATCCAAGGGCATCCATGCCCTTGAAGATGAAGTCGAATAGGGTCTTCAAGTTTTCCGGGCTGGGGCTAGTCACGAAAATGTTAGAGTACCCGTGGGCCAACGCTGCCGCAATTGCCAAACCAAGAGCAGCGCTCTTGCCCCTTCCACGCGCGGCAGTGAGAGTGACGGTAGATGAGAGTGTCTTTTCTGCAATGGCGTCGATGAAAGTCAGGATAGCCTGGGCTTGGTCAATCGTCTTGGCCAGTTTAACGAGGTCACCAGCAGGCTTTGTGTCCTCAAGAGTTGTCTTTAACTCTTTAAGTTCTGTTTCTACCTCCTTGCTCTTTCCGGGGACATCTTCAATCGGGGTAATGTCCTTGGCACGTGACAATGGTAAGACGTTGAGTTCGTCGTCTAGTACGAGGCAGTCATCACACGAGCCAAGCGAGAGGATAAAGCGTTCGTTGAAGCGGGCGACAACGGCGTCGTGGGAGGACGTGCGATACCGCGCGTGGACATCCTGTTTGTGGATGAGAATGGAGATGGTGATTAGACTGAATGTACGCACCATGGTCATCGTGTAGAGTTGTCTAAGCGACGTCATCGTTTTAAGCATGAGCACGACCAAGCCTCCACCTTCAACGGTCTCGATGGTTCTGGCGAGGAGATTGGGGGTGATGGCTTCAAAGTCTTGAAGGACAAGCATGCCATACGTGTTTCCGAGGATCTTTTGCGATTCTTTGTAGTACCTACATGATCGTCATAGAATAGAGAGGACCTGGGAGTCTGTCCACGTACGTGTATCTGATGTCAGTCACTGTAACAAAAATTTCAAACGGATTTTGTTCGTTGGGTTCGCGAATGCCCCGTTTGACATCTCTCTTTATTTTTGCTTCTCGTTTCTTTCGATGACTAGCAGGCTATGAATACGTGGAAGGGGTGTATGGGATAGCTACTGACGTGGTGAAGCCCAACTCTTTCTTGTAGCACCACAAGACGGATGGACGCGCAGAAACACGAGCTTGGGATAGAAGAAAGTGAAGATTGACGATCTAGTTGGATGAGTTGATGTTGAAAAGAATAGCACGATAGATGGGGGTCACCTGGTCCCTGGCCTTGTCGCCGACAAGGACTATGAAGGAGCGGTGGTTCTTCTTGACATTATTGTTGATGAGAAGAGGGATGCGGGGGTCAAGCTGCTTGCGCATGTGTCTCTGAGCAAGGACTGAATTTTTGAGATAAATCGATTACAAATACTAAAGTACATGACGTAAGAACTATGCGGCCTGTGATTGGTTGAGGGGGCGGTCGTCTGGGACGCGTAGGAGGACTTACAGAAGAGGCTTTCGTAGCAAAGCGCTCCGCGCGTTTTCTGCGTTTCTCCTCTTCTTCGGTCTCTGGAGCCGCAGGGCGTTTCTGCGCAGTGCCAAAACGCGCAGCCCTGGCAGCCAGCTTGTTCGTGTCCTGAGAGGCGTGAGGATGAGACAGAGAGAAAGCAGAGAACGCGTACATCGAGGGGTGATGCGACAAGAGGAATGCCGAAGCGCTCTGCACGGAGACGACGTTTCTCGGCTTCGTCGTGGACCTTGGGCTCTGGTTGGGGCTGTGGGTCGGGCTCTGGCTGGTGGTGGGGGTAGAGGGCGAGATATGTCTGGTATATGTCTGGGTCTGCCTGTATCTTTGCAATCATCTCATTTTTGCGGGGAGGGGCGCGGACGCTGGCCTTTGCGAAGATGGCCCTGAGGTCGGTGACCTTGAGTGACTGGAGCTGGTCGTCCATGGGCGTGACGTGACTGTGACTGGTTGAACCAATCGCTGCAACGACGATGGAGCTGTTTCCTCCCGCCTACCAGCTTGCCTTTGACCGCCATCCCCTCTTTGCACACACCGAGCAGCCCGTCCTCAACGACGACCAGCCCATCGACGACGAGCCTCTCTATGTCAATGCAAAGCAGTACTTTCGTATCCTGAAACGGCGCGTCGCTCGGGCGCGCCTCGAGGAGGTACACCGTCTCTCGCGCCAGCGCAAGGTGTGTCCTTTGTTCGCTCTCTGCCCATCCTGTTGACCACCACATCCAGCCATATCTCCATGAATCTCGCCACAAACACGCCATGCGTCGTCCCCGCGGGCCTGGCGGTCGTTTTCTCACAGCAGACGAAATCGCCGCCCAGAAACTCGCAGATCCGCCCAGTCCTTCTCATCCGACAGAAGACCACGAGGACGACATGGAAGACGACGACGCCATGGACAACAACGTCGACAACACCATGGACATTTCTTCCCCAGTAGTCTCTGATCCCGACTCTTTCCTCAATCCAGACGCTTATCGTCTGCCAATCTCTCAGCCCCACTCCCAGCCACACACTCCTCCAGACAAGCCCGTTTCGCCCTCACACAATATCTACACACAACTTCCTCTCCCCTCTGTCTCCACCCCAATCTCTCTCAACACCCCCTACCATCCATCTCCACAAATGCACCATGTACCTCACCCACATGCCCATGCCAGGCACCACCATTCTCGTGCCACCTATCTCTATAGTCCAGATCCCAACCCCAATACCACTGAACTTCAACGGAGGACCGAGGAAATTATTCACTTTGGCGCTGCAGGCAGTAGCTAGACAACTATAGATTCTCCGCTTTCTTTTTCATTCTTCATTTATGCTTTTTTATGTAGATTGCTTCCATTCCCTTGTTCTACTTTGTTACGGTTCAACATCCATGGCATCATCGTCTTTGACTACAACGTCGCTCTGTTTAAATGTCTTTTCATCCTCCTCACAAGCAACGCCCGGCATTGGCAACGGCTTGTACAATACTAACGCTTGACTTGCATTCGTCGCCGGTGCGATCGACTGTGTCATTTGGTTCGCAATTCTTTTCAGCAGCGCTGGTGATATTGAAATGCTCGTTGCGTCCGGATCCAACTCTTCTCCGTCTTCCTCGTCCGACGACTCTAATGATGTAACAACAATTCCTGCTCCAATTTTTTTTTGAGTGATTCGTGTGCACAAATGAGAACAACGTTCTTACGATCAGGTTCCGGTTCATACCATGACCATGACTTCATTTTTACTTCAGGGGTATCGGGTTCCTCGACAGTACTCGGCAAGACCACAGCGTCATCATCCTCCATGAGCGGATAGTCAGTGGCAATGGATTCAGAAATATGGGGTTGTCCACCAGAGGTTGTTGGGTCTGGGCTCGAGAGGCTGAGGGAAGAAAAGCCAGCCTCGAGAATAGTATGCTTGCGGCGTTTCTGAGGTGGAGGAGAGGGGCTACTGCTGCGACTCCGACTTGAAGCTGAACTATCTGCAGAGTGTTTTCTTTTCGAAGACTGTTTGAACCAAGGATGTGAGATAGACCCCGAAGCGAGCCATGTAGTCATTGCGACTTGGTGAAGGTGGTTGACATCAACTTAAACTTCATACATTGAACTGTTCACGTGCACAATGCATCATCATTCGTCTCGCTCATTCTCGCATTCACAGCTGCATAAGCATGTTCTCATAGGCAAACGTGTCAAATACACGACGATAATAGCATAAAATCCACCCAGCCCACACACTAGTTACGCTTTTTCGATACACCGACAGTCTTGCCGCGACGACCTGGGTACGTCGGTCAGCAGGAAAGCATCAAATGCATGCAACTCCACTTACCAGTTGTCTTGGTGTGTTGACCCCTGACACGGAGACCCCAGTAATGCCTGAGTCCACGATGAGCCCGAATCTTCTTTAGTCGCTCCAGATCGTCACGAAGCTTGGAGTCAACGCCGTTCGAGAGAATCTGCGAGTTTTTGCCATCGACAATATCCTTCTGCCTGTTCAAGAACCATGTGGGAATCTTGAATTGCGTCGGGTTTTGGATGATAGTGACAATACGCTCCAACTCATCCGAGTTGAGCTCACCAGCGCTAGTTTAGGGTTTTCTTAGCCTAGAAAACACTTGAACGAATACACCTCCACAAACCGCTTGTTGAGATCGACATCAGCCTTCTTGCAGACCAAGTTGGAGTATCGGCGACCAACACCCTTGATCTCAGTCAGGGCGTACATAATTTTGCGTTTGCCATCAACATTGGTGTTGAGGAGACGAAGAATGTGCTGAATTAACACTTTCAGTATCATTTCTAGCCACAAATATGATACGAACCTGGAATTGCTGATGAGCTTCGGGAACGACGAGAGACATGATGGTAGTTTTGGCCTAAACGCAAAATTGTCAGAATTTGGCCCTGTTGCATGCACATCCATAACCAAGTTCCGCCATCCAACCCAAATCTCCATCTTTTCATCCGGTTCGTTTCACATACACATCCAGGTGCAGAACGCGCGCGTATCGACGGCTGTAAAGAGGTCCTCACCTTGCGTACGCCCGAGGTTGCTTGATGTAGACGGCGGTGGCGACGATGACACTACTCTCGTCCGTCGGGATCTTCCGATTCCTTATTTGTCTCTGTTGTTTCCAGTTGACGACACCTTCGACATACACTCGACAAAGTCATTCAATGTTATTACCCATGTGCTAGCTTAAGAAGAAGAAAAATATGTATCATGATAATGAGGTAGTTATATATGACTGAGCAGATCTGAGGGCATCCTCGATTTTGAGTACCTCAATGCCCACACCTTGAGCGCTGTCTTCTTTGCCACCCGCCTGAAGACGATATTCTTGAGGATCCAATGACATCTGGACAATCGTTCACTCACCTTCCCGCCTATGATATCTGTCACACGGCTGGCCCAGGTTCGTGCATCAACCCCCTTCTCCTTGAGTGCCGGTGGGACATAGTTCACGTGCGCAATCTTACCGCCTTCCGTGTCTGCACTCAGAACATAGACTGCCCTTTCGAGCTTCTTGCCTTGTGCAACCACACTTTGCAATATCTGCACAGTATCTCAGTCCAGAAGAAAGCAAGGGTCATATCACAACTACCTTGGAGTTTCCATCCACGTTGAGGATGGCGACATAGGCCAGGGCCTCTGGATTGTCTTTGAAGTATGTATGAAGCGATTCAACGGCCTAGCCACGAGAAAGTCAGATATTGTTGAAACCAAAGTCGTAAATTTAATCACCTCTTTGTTGGCCAACGATTCCTTCTCTTTAGCCTGTTTATCAAATGCTTTACGGACGGCGCCCAGACGATCCTTGAGCTCAGCTTTCTTGATTACGGAGATATCTGACTGCCCAAGTACCTACCGACGGTGACGGTGATGAATCAGAATTTCTTATGCGGCTGAGCAACGCAACGCACCACACTGAAGGCTTTCAACGCAGTGTCCTTCTCTTTCCCTGAGAGTTGTTCTATCGCATCAAGCTTTTCTTTGAGCTCCCGAGCTGTGCGAGTAACGGCCTGCGCTTCATGTCCAGTGACAGCGACGATCCTGCGAATACCTTTGGCTATCCCAGACTCATCAGTAATGACAAAGTCCTTGATGTCTCCCGTCTTTGCAACATGTCTGCGCATAAAGTGATGTCAAATTGTGGAATAAAGGGTCCAAAGTGGAAAGACCATACGTTCCGCCGCAAAACTCAACACTTGTGCTACGCCACTTCGAGTTCTCGACGTCTTTGGCGATGTCCTCAATATCATATTCCAATGTTACCACACGCACAGGATCCGGATAAGTTTCTCCAAAGACAGCCCTCAGACCTGGAATCTGGCGGGCAATTTGAAGATTGAGTTCTTTGCTGAAGACGCGAACATTCCTCCGTATCCAATCGATGCTCATTGACTCTATCTTTGTAAGTTCTGGAATGGAAATCTGTGCCTTGTGCGAAAAGTCGAACCGTAACTTGGTAGGTGCAACAAGGGAACCTTTTTGATCAATATGGTCTCCAAGAATCTCACGGAGAGAGAAATTTAAAATATGTGTCGCCGTGTGGTTGTTTCGCAAAGGCCATCTTCGAAGCTGCAGAAAGATAAGAGATTGGAATACGATGAACGTTTTTTCCTGTGACATACCTCATCATAAGATGCTATCACTTCGTCTCCAATGTTGATAGCCCCGTATTTCAGGTCACCCGTATGAAGGACATAGCCATTATAGACTTGTACATTGGTCACGGCGAAGTCGGCTACGCCATCAACTACAATATTTCCAGTGTCGTACTCCTGACCACCGGATTCAGCATAAAAACTTGTGCGATCAAGGATGATACCGAAAGAGGCATCGTCGGGAATGTCAGAAGTAGACGTCACAAACGTCTTGTTGAAGAAGATTGCCTTGACGGTGGCAGTAACGTTACCGAGGTCTAACAATTCGGTTAGAAAGTTATAGATCAGTTAAGTTTGATACTCACTGAACTTTGCGGAATCATCCGTTTTGGGAACAGACTCGTTTGCTTCAAGAGCGGCAATGTCGTGCACATCAAGTTTGACAAGGTCGTTATCTCCAACCTTCTTTGTACCTTTGCTAGCTTCTTTTGATGCAGCTTGCGCAGCTTCAAACTCCTGCTCATTAACCACAAGGCCCAATTCCTCCGCCATTAACCTTGTCAGATCGACTGGGAAGCCAAAGGTGTCATAGAGACGCCAGACATCTTTGCCGTTGAGCTCTTTCACCCCTTGCTCCTTCGCGGTCGCTGCAAACTGGTCGAAGAGTTTCTCTCCGCGATCCAGAGTTCGGGAGAAAGACTCCTCTTCCTCATCAAGAAGTTCCTTTATGTCGTCGAGCTTCTTGGTGATCTCAGGGAAGGCATCGCCCTGGAGTACAGGTGAATTTATCGTGCGTAATGATCGACACAATTCTCACCATATTCTCCACAACAACTGGCATGAGGTTTGAGAAGAACGAGCCAATGGTAACGCCGAGTTTCTTCCTAGCATACCGAGCGCCTCTTCTGAGGATCCGCCTCAAGACATAACCTCGACCAAAATTATTGGGAACACCACCGTCACTCAAAGCAAACGTCAAGGTGCGAACATGGTCGGCAACGACGCGATATGCAGTGTCGATGCCATCTGCGTCGTCATCTCCAAAGCGTCCTTCGTACGGCCGAACACCTGTCAGTTGCTGTATCCTCTCAAAAATAGGTGTAAAGACGTCGGTGTCATAGTTTGAGCGCTTGTCCTGTAGGGCGGAGACAAGGCGCTCAAAACCCATGCCGGTATCGACGTGTTTTGATGGTAGAGATTTAAGAGAACCGTCATCTTCGCGATTAAATTGTATGAAAACGTTGTTCCAAATCTCAAGCACATCCGGATCATCCTGGTTGACGAGATGGGCTGCGTTTCTACCGCCAATGCGATCGTAGTGGACTTCACTGAAAGGGATAATCAATGGGATGTCATCGATGAGCATGATATTATGAAAGGATTACCTGCAGGGGCCACAGGGACCAGTCGGACCCATCTCTAGAGTCAAAGTCAAAATTGAACACGACGGTGTTGTACGCCGCACATACCCCAGAAATTATCTTTCGCATTCCCCGGAATTATATGGTCCTCGGGGACTCCTTGGTCAATCCAGAACTGCTTGGCTTCTAGATCTGGTTGCAATCCGTTCTTGGGGTCACCCTCGAAATAAGTGACGTAGAGTCTATCGGGAGATATTTTGTAGACTTGAGTTAGGAGCTCCCAAGAATATGCCACAGCTTCTTTCTGCAAGACATGGTCGACTTGATAGAACATGGATTTGATTTACATTGAACTTGCCTTGAAGTAATCACCAAAAGACCAATTTCCCAGCATCTCGAAGAATGTGTGGTGGTAAGAGTCTTTGCCGACATCCTCCAAGTCTGGTTGAACGAAGATCAGTGTCTGCGATTAGAAGAAAAGAGTATCTAGGACATACCGTTATGTTTACCACCCGCTCTGATGCACTTTTGGGAATTAAACGCACGCTTCAGCTTGGACATGTCGGAGTGAGGGTCGACGGTGCCGAGGAAGATGGATTTATACTGTGGCGGCAGGATAAGAAATGGGAAGCAAGATGATAAAATACCGTGCCTGATTCATGCCTGCATTGGCAAAGAGGAGAGTGGGATCATCGAAAGGGATAGTAGGGGACGACGGGACGAAAGTATGGCCCTTTGAGCGGAAGAAGGTAAAAAAATGGTCGCGGACATTGCGGGCGGACCAAGGCCCAGAGTACGGCTGGTTTGACATGGAGCGAATGGAGCGTCGAGGGATGGACGACAAGATCGATGGGCGTCGGAAGGGAAAGCCACAACTCACCATCCCTCTGCTTTGGAGATATCTCGATAATTTCTGACTCGTGACGGCTGTTTCCGGCCACGTGATCGAAAAAGTTCTGCGTCTGAGCCAGCAGGACGCAGCTGCCATGCCTCGTATATCGCGTGCCCTCGCCCGCCTCCTCACTGTCCCACCACGCACCCAGCCTGTCTCCTTCATCAGACCGCCTTCTCTGTCCATCGCATCCCTTTCTGTCCCAAAGCCCCTTCTCTTCTCGCGCCCCTCATACCTGCCTTTGTCCACCCCAGCCGCCTGGGCGTCCTCTCCAGTCCTTGCTGCCGTACGTCACGCCTCAAAAGGCACCGAGTATCAGCCATCACAAAGAAAGAGAAAGAGAAAACACGGCTTTCTCGCGCGCAAGAGGAGCATTGGAGGTCGCAAAATCCTTGGCCGTCGTCTGGCGAAAGGCAGGAAATATCTCACACATTGATCTTCGAGTAAGTCCCACCATTCGTCTGGCTCAACTTAAGCCTCATCTTCACTCAGAAGGACATGAACTTGGAGTCTATACGATTAATATACGTACACGAGCAATAAGAGACCATGCTTTGCTATTTCTGGAGATCCAGATTCTCTACGCTACTTAATGTTGGACCTTCTCCGACCCCAAACATAAAAGGTTTAATCCCTTCCCTGGCGTCTTCTTCGACCCTGAATTCATTCAACGGGAAGGGGATGGCCATATCCATACCACGGTTGACATATGACTGGGGTGGTGATAATGGCGAGGAAGGCGTAAACATAAATCCTTGTTGTATCGATGCTAATAGCGATGATATCGGTGTTTTTGCATTCTCGTCGAAAATGTCATCTTTTGACACAAGTGTTGGTGTTGTGGGCTCTTCCAATGGTCTGATATCTTCGGCGACGCGCTCGACTTCTTGTTCATCTTCCTTATGATCATGTTGAACAGTTCCTTCGCCGGTCTTGTCATCCATCTCATGTGGACTTTGAATGGTGACTGAGGGAGTAACGTCCTCGCTTTGAGTAGGTTCAGAAGGTGCAACCATTTCACCTTGAAGGGTCATCGCGGGCTCGTGAGTCAATGAAGATGGCTCTTCGCCATTCTCTGATGTGCTAGACTGTGTAGGTGACGGAGGAAGCGGAATTGCGGTCGGTTGAACAGGTTTCTTTACTTCCGTCTCTGTAGATTTGACTCCACCTTTCTCTGTCCTAGAGATCGAAGAAGATGCTCCTTTTACAATCGTACGACCCCCTCGCGGTTTGGGTGCAGTACTATTGGGTTGTTTTCGTTCGGCTGTAGCCTTAGCACGGGAAATCTGTGACAAAGTCGGCTGTGTAACGCCACTAGTCTTTGTGTGTTTGGATGTGTCAGTAGTTGTTAGTGCTCGCGAAGACGACGGTGGCCGAGGATCACGCATTTTCACATTTGGTCCAGGTCTTTCTCCCGCACGTACTTGTGGGGCTGGGGCTCGAGTAGTAGGGACTTTTTTATCGGGTTGGGGCATTGCATTAGGATTGGAGACGACCCGAGATCTCACCACAGGTGGTTGCGGTCTCACATTTGACCCTGCTCCAGAGATAGGAACGCGGCGAGGACCAAAGGGACCGGGCATGGTCAAGGGTTGTGGATGGAGACGTTGAGGCATCTCACGATGGCTGGTTGCAGAATTAGGCCGCACGGGTAAGTTGTGAGGTTGATGGGATTCCGTTGTTGCACCTGCCCGCGACGGGAGTGTCGTGGATACGACCCGGGCCCGAATGTCCGCAGCTGACGTTGAGCGTGTCATAGATAGAGTCTTTGTGGATGGTCGGATGGGTATGAAGGCCGGAGGTAACATTTCTGTTTTCTGACGAAGAGATGTCGTTGGGGCTTTGGTGCTCGTACTCGTGGTTTTCTCTCTCCTGTCGACCGGCATCGAGGAAGAGACAGAACGAGTATGAATGACGGGATGGGCAGATTGCGTGCGACTGTGGGTTGAAGATATCGCAGATGTGGACGAAGAAAATTGTTTTTTTGCGTGAACAGCTACCGCGTGAGATGCTTCTTCTAATTTGAGAGTGGGTGCTGATTTTATGTCAAGGTACTTTTTCGTGGTAGGACTGAGAGGGCCAGTGAAACTAATCATGTTGAGAAGACTATGAGTTTACTGAATGTAAAGACACAGACAGAACTCACCTTTCGACGCGTTTCGGCAGCAACACTTTGTAAGCCTCGAATAACTTTCTGCCGATGACTCTGATGTCTGCCTGGGGATCCTTCGCCGCAGCTCGTATAATGGTCTCAACCTCGCCCGCGCGTACATCCTTTTCCAGATCGGGTGGGTTAAAACAATTCACGCATGTCAAAGTCCCTTCTGCTGCAGCAAGCCTGATGGATGTCGACTTGTCTTCGATAGATTGGACGAAGTAAGAGATGATGGCAGATATCTGAGTCGTTTCGATGATGATCATTATGCATGCCTTGGCGCGAGTGACGATAACTTTGTTCGTGCGACCACATAGCAACAGGAGAGTAGGCAAGAAAACCTGTAGAAGAGGTTTGAATGGCTTTCCTAGTCCAGTTGCTAGTACACTTATAAGGTCGATTGCAACTGAAGATAGCCGAGTCCTCTCCGTGATCAAACTGTTCGTTATTGGTCGCGAAATTGACCGTATGATTGTGATCAATTCAGCTGGGAACTCGCAAGCTCCCCCATTCTGACATAAGTCGGCCAGAGCCTTCAAATTCTTGCAAATAACCTCCCACGAATCTTCTGTTTCTGCCTGAGAAATCTTTGGCCTTAAAACCTCGAACCTGGTGTTCAAGTCGGCAGGAGATTTGATTGGCTATTGAATAATGAGGTCACATATGAAATAATAACAGTAAAAGAGGCATACCATTGCAGGCATTAATTACCGAGCAATCAATGTATCAAACACTTTGGTACCAGGGCTTGCTACTTTCGAAAGAGCGAAGACAGAAATTTAGTAGGGGAAGCCGTAAGGTAAAGTTCAAGGCAATTAATGCGCAACTTTGTTCAAACCCAACTTCCATACATGGCCAGCCCAAAGCTAATTCAAGTCATGTGATCGTGATTTCAAAGCGTGTGAGGTTTGTCGGAAATTTCCGTGAGAC
>JABAJX010020008.1:3133-13980 GCA_018221735.1 Termitomyces sp. K1Aa | reverse complement strand
AGTATATGCATTGGTCTTGATATAAACTACTTGCCTGATCTTGCCTCGTTTTCATGCTCAGAATCCATATCAAGATTTGCAAGATTCATGCCATTGTATTCTAGTAGTAGCTATAAGAGGCCATAAGTGACTCTGTCGTTCTTGTGCCAAGAGAGTATCTTCTACTTGCATGATCTGTCAATAATATTCTCGACCCTTTGATTCTACATTGCTTCAAGAACTCAATTGTCTTGAAGACGACTCCACAAAAACTAACTTATTTGACAGCTTCATTACACTGAAAGAAAGTGAATCAGTGGACCTTTGGAAACTTGCTACTCTATCACAAAGTATTTCTGCTTTGTTGGTTGCCACCAAAACAACTTGTTGTTGTTGTTCAGTGTGCTGTGTTAAGCACCGTGTATTTCGAGGTGACATTACATGGATGTAGTATAAGTGGACTTATCCCCGCAGTACGTGTCAGGTGACCGGTTATACTCCTGGCCATCCCCGGTAGTATAGTAGCTATGCGAACTCTATCAGAGACTTATGCGTCGGCCATGGCCTTGCTATCTACCCCCGTGAGAACCTGTTGATAACCCCGGTAATCTTTGAAATCCCTCCACCATCTGCCGTTGACGTTCCGTCCCGTGTCATGTGGATCTCGGTAATGCTTGCCGGGTCAGCTCACCCACCCGGCAAGGTCACGACTTCCCTCTCCACACCCAGACTTACTTACTGCAGAACAGTGCTTCGGAGCAACCCCTGCCGCTGCCGGGACCACACAATGAGTCGTCAGTTACGAGCTTGCATAAGCAGCGGCCCGGCCTGCCCCATCCAGGGGTCCTACACTTGGGCCTTACTACAGGCTTACTTGACGGGCGGAGGACACGGCACTTCGGCCCCCAATATCCGGCACGTCATGAGTCCACAAGCCTTTTCAGCCTACCCACACCACGTTGCGACTGGTGACTTATGGGGGTACAGTTTTCCCCCCTCCCAGTTCACGTGCCGGGGAATCCTCCCATTTCCGGTTAGACACGAGTATGGTAGTGACATTACCATCATTGACACCCACGTGACATGGTGTATCCCATTGGGGCGGCCTGACCTACAAAGCCTTCCATCGTCACGTGGAGCACGGTGGATTACCGGCGGCGTTGAAGAACCTGCGTCAGGGTGTCTAAGGTGTTTTCCCAATGGTGCCAGCTGAGCCACCATGCCCCTACCAAAACAACTTAACTGCTCAGTATGCTGAACAGGAATGTCTGGTTTGAATGAATCATGATGAGATAAGGATCAACTAAATCATTCAATGAAGTTACCTGATACATGATCATTGTAACATTCAGAACACCTCAGATTCTTGTTTGGAGACAACTTGTGACCTTTCCCTCTTCCATCCTGCAATGCCTGACACTTTAGGTTTTTTAGCCTGAAGATGAGAAGGAACACCACACCCGTGCCCCAAGTACTTAATACTAGTACACGAACATACTCACAAGAGAAAGGAACATCGCGACACTACGTATGACGGACACAAAAGAAGAAAGTTCTCGAACATTCCAGAACATCACGTGACTAAAAATTCGACCTCGACAAAGAACCCTTTCTCTCTTACCTTACGTAAGAGAGTCGGGGATTGCGGGACTTGCGGGGGAAAAAAGTGTCAACGGTTAACCGGAGCTCGGCTCAATAATTTGCCCATTGCATGTGACACTCTGTCGAGGTCGGACTCCGGGTTTCCTCGTTTGTCTCCAACCTTCACGATGGTCTCTCCACCAAAGCCTTGGGAAAGAAATGGCGCTGCCTCTACAGTAGCTGATGCACCTGTTGCTCAGCCACTAGCTTCATCATCAACAGCACCAGTTTCTTCGACCTCACAGATACCCACAGTGCCAGAGCGGCCAACAGCGCTCACACAGCCATCCTCTACAATTTCTCCTTATTCATCCTACGGCGCTTCACCATATTCAAGGCTTGGTACATCTTATGGTGGCTATGGCGGAGGTGGATATGGTGGAGTTGGCTCTTATGGGTCGTCATATGGTGGATATGGTGGGATGGGGTCGTACGGGGGGATGTATAGTGGAATGGGAAGTTATGGTATGGGATATGGTGGGTACGGCGGGATGGGTATGGGAGGGATGTACGGAGGATACGGTATGGGAGGCATGATGGGCCCTAATGGCATGCCAATGGATCCCAACAACCCATCGCTCACTCAGACTCTCGAGTCCACGACACAAAATACCTTCGCCCTCCTTCACTCTGTCGTCCAAACCTTCACAGGCATCGCACAAATGCTCGAATCGACATTCATGGCGACCCACTCCTCATTTTTCGCCATGGTCGGCGTCGCTGATCAATTTAGCCAGCTCCGCAACGCCCTAGGAAGCGTACTCGGCGTCTTTGGACTCATACGATCGATACGGGAGCTCCTTACCGGCCGCCCAGCTATGAACCACGAATTCCGTGATTTCATCAATGGCCGACCTGTCCAAGGCCCCCGCGGACCTCCACCACCCAAAACATCCAAAAAGCCCTTGATCATGTTCCTCATCGCCATACTCGGCATTCCCTTTGCCATGGCGAAACTCATCCGTATCCTCCAGCAGCGTGCACAAGCGCAAGCGGCAGCGAACGGTGGTCTTATGCCGGGACAGCTGCCTCCGCTTGATCCGTCAAATCTTTCGTTTGCACGGGCGTTGTACCCCTTCACTGCGACGAATCAGAACGAGCTCGGTCTTAAGGAGAACGAGATCGTTGCGATCATGGGTAAATTGGACCCGCGGACGGGCGCGGAAGTTGACCCGCGGATGGAAGTTGAGGGAGAATGGTGGAAGGGTCGTACAAGAGATGGTAGGGAGGGCTGGTTCCCAAGGAAATTTGTTGAGGTGCTTGAGCGACGAAAGCTCGATGCACCTAAGCAGGTTGATTGAGTTTATCAGGTTTAGGAGGATATCTATAAAATCAGTAAATCGTACTTTCTATTAGACGCGCCACGTTCCTTTTATTTCGCTTTTAGTAGTATACACTCCACGCTATGAATTCGCTTCATCTCTTGTATTGTACATACGTATCTCATCACTATTCTCACAATACAGAGATGCGTGTGCTTTTTTGTGGAATGTCACCTATCTACATATATCAACGTGGAGAATTTAAGCGCCCGACGATCTTCCATCATCTGTTTTTAGTTCCTGCTATGGTTCATTTCTATTGAGCTCAGTAACACATTGCCGGCGCCAGCATTAGTTGACTGCGGCGTCTGCAAGAACACAGCATCCGACGAATGAATGGTGTAAATAACGACAACTGAACATGTTGGTATTAAGGCATGCTTGTCCCAAGAGTACATATATATACCATACTACAACCAAATTTGAAGTAACCTGAAATAATACCAACTCGGAACCCAAAAGTGATTTTTCTTTCAGCCGGGACCCCACCTACCCTCCTGCATGGGTATCCTTGATTTATGGGACCTGTGTCCAGTGCGATCAAATGATGGAGAAAAAGACAGGGGTATGTATGTAGTACGTTCTTACATGTGTATGTACATATAAGTAAAAATAGTTTAGCAGCAATCATGAGATTATGAAGAGAGCAGGGTTGTTGTGTAAGGGATTCGGAGAGGAGGAGTACAATTCCGCGTAGCCGAAGCTGCTCATTGTGATTTCAAGCCACAGATCAGGTCCACGTACGTATATAGAGAGTAACAGAGTTATAACGAGGACTGCTTCATACAAGCTCAATCAGTCAGTAGGCCGGCTCTATTTGGAAGAAAAGTCAGTCGTTCAGTCAGCACTTTGTCAGCGCGTGTGAGTCAACAGAAAGCGAAAGGTATTGTGCGGATAACTGAATGAAAGATTGACGTATGATGGATCTGATCATACATAGGAGTGGGTCATGAAACTGAGTTACCGGTGGTCTTACGGCATACATAAGTATCATGTCGATGGGGAGCACAGCCGAGAGACCAAACGAATGATATCTTATGTACATACTTAAGAACTGCTGAAACACCGGGGATTAGGGCAAAAATACTGATTAGATGCAAAGATGTTGAGGCGCATCAGAAACGATCAGAGCGCAAGATCAGAGGATGGATACAGTGACTCACAACAAAGATCACAAAACGTCTGATCGCACAATGAGTCGGCGATTCAGAGTATCAAAGGCATTGGATATGTAGCGAGACAGCGAGGCAAGGGACATGTAACAAGCGAAAGAAATAGCAACACGCGAATTTTTGAGACTACTAGCACCGAGACTGCTCGATTATAGTAGTAAAGGGCCTTTGATGACGTATGTAACATTTCACCAGCGCCACCGTGAAAGAAAATGAGTGGTTACTGTGATGAGCTCTTTCCGCATATTTTTCGATTGCGTATGCAGAGTAGATAGTAGAACGGCTCCATTGAAAGACTGCCAGCTATGTAGGAATCGAAACTACAATAGCGTAACCAAAAATCTGGTCTTGCAATCTGAACTACGAAGCAGATTTAGCCGATGAATATCCGTCATCTCGCATGACCCACAAGAGTCCGATAGTGACTTAGGGTAGTCCGTATTATCATATGTAGTCATAATCAAGAATCAAGTGTCAAGGTTTTCGTGATGGGACCAAAAAGAGTCGAGAAAGGGACAAGGAGATACACACAGACATAGGTTGAAGTACATATGTCACGGTGGGATATATCGGTAAGAGTGCTGATACCTCCAGGAAGCGAAACTGCCCCACTTTGGCGCAAACAGGTCAACAAGCAAAGTTTCCTGAGCGAAGAACTCTCACTGAATCCCCATCATAGATTTCGATTTATCAAATTGGAAGCAAGGACTGGGAAGATTTCACAGACATTGCTATGGATAACGCCTATTCCGTGGTAAATATCAACGTCTGTCAAACACTGAGGTGTTTTCGGCACGTAGTGGCAAGTCCAATGGACGCCAAGGTGATTGTAAATTTGTTACATCGGCACACTGGTTGGGAAACAAGAGAGAAACAGAGCAAAGTCGGGTTCGTTGACGCTTCAATATTAGGCTATTCCTATAAACAGAGGGTTTACTACCACGAGCACATCCGAGCCAGAGTCGATGACGGTGCTTCCCAGGAACAAAGTACAGGTTGACGTGTTGGAGATCTATGGCTTTGAATAAGCTGATACCCAAGAAGATCATAGCTCACCGTGACCTTGTGTCGTATATATTTTTAAATCAAGAGTCGTTTTCCGTGTCCTTCTGCTCCTAGAAGTTCAAGCTTTGTTCACCGCCATCATATTTTCAATGTGATGCGTTACGTGACTGCGCCGCACAATTGCTTCAAGAGGGGCCTTCATGAACAAGCTATATACAGAAACCTCACCGGTTCCGTCATACTGCATACAATACTATACACATATCACAATCTTCCCAGAGCTCCTCCCAACGCCTAAAAATCGCGGGTTAAATCATACAACACCTCCACCCCTCCTCACACCTTCGCATGCAGCCGTCTAAGCACAGGTATTGCTCTCACTATATCCATATCAATCCCCTCCTGCTGTTCTCCCTCTTCATCTTCCGTTTCAAACACACTACGCGTCTCCCTCCTCAACGGAACCAACTTTGTCCTCTTACTCGACTGCACATGCTTCGCATCCGTATCGACTTTTGCACCCCGCGCAACGCCCAGAAGAGGACTTGAGAGCCGCATCTTGCGGTGTCCTTGTCCATTTTCTTTGTCCCAAAATGTGAGATCGGACTTGACGCGTGTGTGACTGGGACGCTGTTGAGAGATGTCCGACGATGTCCTGGTGCGCACAGGAACTGAGTCGATGTCGCTACATCCAGGCGAAGGCATTGGCATCGTAGATGGTAGCGCTGGTGACCTTTCTGACAACCCATCTTCACCATTAAATTCGAAATAGTGTAATGATGACTTACCTCTGCCGTTTTTTCAGACTTGTACTACTCCCCGTCATGGTACTCCCTTTCTCCGAAGTACTTGCTTGCGAGTGACCACTGCGGTTCGCAGTCTCCCGCGAATTGAGGCTGGCGTTGGAGCTGGGAGTAGGACCACGATTTGGAACAAGATGGGTCGAACTTGCGATGTCAAGGACGCTGTTCCTCTGTGTATCAGTCGTCTTCTCGGTGACGGAGTCCCTCGACGCGGTCTGGCTTAACATGCCCGTTTTCGACTTGGAGCGTTTGCGTATAAGACCTGAGCCAACAGCATTTTTCAACGCCACAAACCCGGATTCCTTGCTCTCCTTCCCCTCTTTACTGTCTTTATTGTCTTTCCTACCCAAAAACTCTCTCCAGGCACTGCTGTCCTTCTTCTTCTCCACCTCCATTGACCCAGAAAAAACGTACTGATACGACCTAGGTTGCGTATGCCTCCTCTGTATCTGCCTTCCACTCACAAAGTCCAGATCATCATCGTCATTGTCATCTTCAGGCACGCTGCTCACAACCACCTCTCCCGTATCAACCGAGCTCCGCTTAGCGTAAGCAATCGGCGAAGGAGAACGATACGGCTGTCTAGTGCGGTAGGAGCGGCGATAAGCGAGTAACTGGGAGCGGTTTCGAGGCCGTGAACGGTTGATAATAGATTGTCCTTCGTCGTCTGAGAGAATGTCGTCACCCGGGGCGTAGCGCATAGGGGATGGGGAGCGTGACACGAAGGATCTAGCGTCGATGTACACATCTGCAGCATCCGCATCTACACTCGCATCCTTATCGACGTTTGTGTTTCTTGGCACGGCAGGTAATGATTTGTGCGACGGGCGTGGGGTCTCGAGTGGAGGACTGTGAAGGCGAAGTGTTTGAGTTCTAGTTGGCTCGCGGAGTCTAGAATTTTTCAGGATGGAGATGGGGTGGTTGACTGAGTTCGAGCGCACGGTGGTGGCGGCGGCGGTGGCGGTGGCGGCGGAAGTGGAGGTGGAAGTGGAGGCAGCGGTAGGAGTAGAGGAAGAAGGGGAACTGGACGCATGAGTTGTAAAGGTCATCGCGCGGACACTCGTGATAGCGGACTCCTCAATGATCTTTTGGGGAGTCAGGAGCTCTTTGCTGTTGCTGATGAGGGTAGGCGGTGGAAGAGAGGGGACGCGTGGAGAGACTCTTGGGGAACGATTGCCGTTACCATTGTTTCCTGGACTGGTGGGGGAGCGAGGAGTGCTGCTGGCAGCAGAGCCACGGCGAGATCCCGGAGGCGTCGCGCTGCTTCCTGATGCAAAACCAGAAACAAATGCATTTCCAGGGCTGCTAGGCAAAGGAGAGGAGGTGGACCCAGTTGCTAGGGGTGCTCGACGAATAGGGCTAGCAGGCCCGCGCGAGCGTGAGCCCGAACCTGAGGCTTCTGCAGGCTGGTCGCGAGTGCGGGAACGCGAGCGAGGCTGGGGGAGTGATCGATGGGTAGAGCTTGTCCCTGATGTGGGCCCCGAACCCACCGACGGTCCCGAACCAGAAGCATGTGCTTTTGAACCTGAACCTGAAGCGTGTGCACTCCCAGAGGCACTCGCGTGCGTTGATGCCGAGCCGGACTCTAACGGACCCGAAGACTTGACATCGATAGGGCGAGACGCCCAACTGCTCGGAACTGCATCAAAGCGCGAGCGGGCAGCGCTACCAAAGCTAGAGCTTGTTTTAGGCCTATTCACACGCAAGGAGCGCGAGACGTACGGTGATTGCTCATGGGATGTCAAGACTGCAGCAGAAAGAGGCGCAGCAGGAATTGCCGCTATTGGAGCAATTGACACTGGCGGAAGGCGTGGGAGCGGCCGAGGGCCAGAAGGTGAAACAGACGCAAATGCAGATGATGTTGCCGTCGAGGGTGTCTCTTGCGGGACCGGAGTAGGAGAAAGTGCGGGAGTAGACGGTGGAGACGATGAGGTTTCCCCCAGATCTATAGTTAGTGGCTGATAGCGTACTCTGGAACTCTGTCCAATTGTCGCTGCTCTGGGCCTCGATCGACCTGCTACGGCATTGTTCGAAGTTGGGGGCCGGGGTTGGGGCTGTACGATATTCTGTGCTGTTGCTGCACGTAAAGCGGCGCTCTTACTGCTTTCGATGATGGGACCCTGGGGGACCGGGGCTGGCACAGCGGGCAGCGGACGTGGATGAGCCAATGGAGGCGGCTGTTTGGCCTGGGGTGTCTGGACCACGTTCGAAGAAGGCGGTTTGGGAAGGCTAGGCCTCTTGGGTAATGATCCAATCTCCAAACGGCCGATAGAGGGCTGGCGTTGTGGTGGAGGGGGCGTACGACGAGACAGACTTGACAGAGGAGGAATGATGTCCATCGGTGGAGGCTGGAGGATGGTCAGTTGTGCCAATTCGTCTGTGGTAGATATAGATATAGAGGATGGCGCCGACTCGGACAGGAAACCGTCCGTGGTCTGGCGCTTCTTATAAAATAAGTTGAGACTTCGCTGTAAAGCGCCCAGTGAGTGGTCGTCAGGATCAAGTTGGCGCAGAAGCGGCTCTGGGAAACCAGAGACTGACAGTGCCATGCTACGGTGGGATGGCAAGTGAAAAAGTTGCTGATGGCGAGAAGACGCTTGAATCAGCGTGGTTGCTTTCTTAACCCATGCGTAGATATCTATAGGTGGGTTGATGATGGGTATCAGTCAACACCCGCTCCCACTCCCAGGGGGAAACTACGAAAAACTTCATTCATAACGCCGCATCAAAAGTCAATCAAATGATCACCACATCACCGGTCTCCGAACCAGCATGTGTGAACTCCACCCACCAACCCCTGTTCACGTCTTGCTTTCCGCAGTCTGTCCATCACGACAGAATAAAGCAGTCATAGATCACCGGTATCCACCCTTTTCCAGATCCTCTTATGCAAATCCCTCCTCGTACAAGCGTCCAGATAACACAATCTTCCCCGGTTCTCTCCTGATCGCCATGACTTCGGGTCATCAAGTGACCATGCATCATCATGACCGGATGTATTTAGCATATGCAGTCATTTGTAGATTCATTGCACTTACACGAGCGATTTGACCCACAAAGTATGGTATCTAAAAACACGATGCTCGTTGGGTGAAACGTTGATGGCTTGTGATCCCAATAACGTTATGAGATTCATGTATTCTGTTCGGAACCAACGATGGTGATTGAGCTGCAAAGAACCTTATCACTTCTAGGATGAGAAAAGGAGTGTCCTATCGGTTGGGTGGCCGATTGATGTAGCTCCCCAAAAATAGTTGCGTTGATTAAAGTTGCTCCCCAAGAGACTTCGCCAAGAGTTAGATGAACATCAAGCATTTGCAAGCCCTTGAGACAAAAGTGGTACGAGTCTTGTTCCCAAATCTCCGTCACACGTAAGAAGGCAGATACAAAGCAAAGACAAACCAGCTCGTTGGTGTCCGCACCTCACGCGGCAAGCAACAATATGAATGCTGGCTAAGCGCCAAGCTCCTAATGACCCATTGATGGTCTGAATAGTCAACAAGATCGTCACTGGTGTGTGTACATCTGACCAACGATGAAAAGGAATGTATTGGTTTTGGTATGGTTTATGTCACTTTTGATGTCGATGACACGTCGTATTGACCTGCACCTACGTCGATTCAGAGCGTGAGCATTGTCAGAAATGATCATTTGATGGACCGAGAAGGTCCTCGACATATCTCCGACCAGTCGTCCATAGAGGTCGGATGATTATTCCTGGAAACATGTGAGGGGTTGGCATCTGACGGAGATGCGAAACACAAGTTCGTTGTGGAAGAAACATCTGCGCTGCCGAGTCAACGCGTTGAAAAAAAAAACCTGTTGAACATCATGACATCCGGATATCATCGAGACAAGAATATATGCAGAACACCCGACGATTGATAATGGAGATTCATCCGTCGTAAAGGCTCGACTCGTGGCGCAGAAATGGGATGCTGTTCGATTGACCCACATCGATGGAGCAAATTGGTCTTATTGTAATAAATTGTGGAGGACGCGGACCGATGTCCGATCATTCTACACGTAATCGACGCCTGGTTCACTTTCGAGTATGGGAACACGGATCGCGAAGAGACATTGGGTACCCAGAGAACTGGTATGGCCGCTCAGCGCTCAGGAGTCAGTGTGGTCGAGGAGTCGACTGGTCACCATCGTACACGCGCCGACGGCTTCGAAATCAGATGGTCTTGTATCTTGTAGTCCTGATAGTATTAGGACTCGGAATGGAGCGTAAATACAACAAGGCGGAGCATGTCGGTACGGGCCGATATGGATTCGGAGATACCGAATGTATGGAGATGATATCTGGATGGACAAGCCTAAAAGTTTTACAAAATACAAAAGTGAGAGCCAAAAATGACATCAAACAAAAGGCTGCTGTTGCATGATCTTTAGAACCTTGCGACCATTTGATTGTCTGATTTAGAGCTGCATCTAGAGTAGCTGGGCCTTTCGAGTCCGTTCGCGTTTGAGACTAGTGGTTGTAGGCGAAAGCTCCAGAAACACGCTAAGATGTTGTTGTAGATGAAACCGCGAAGAAGTGTTTAGAAGTAGAGGCCATCACAGTCCTAGGACTCGGAATGTACAACAAGGCAGAGCAAGCCCATGCATGTGAGCAATGGTGGAGTCTCGGTACGGGCCGATAAGGATTCGGAGATACAAATGTATGCACAACGGATGATACCTGGATGGACAAGGGTCGCTCGACAGCCTAAACGTTTTACAAGAGACAAAAGTGAGAGCCAAAAATGACATCAAACAAAGGGCTGCTGTTGCATGATCTTTAGAACCTTGTGACCAATTGATTGTCTGATTTAGAGCTGCATCTAGAGTAGCTGACAATTATGGGCCTTTCGAGCCCGTTCGCGTTTGGAACTAGTGCTTGTAGGCGAAAGCTCCAGAAACACGCTAAGATGTTGTTG